>PNEQ01010709.1:6514-81640 GCA_003012365.1 Medauroidea extradentata
TCAAGTGGGGAAAAAACATAATTTTATATTTGTATGAAATAGTGTTAGTTTTGTACACATTACTTGAGAGTACATATACCTCTAACGGAAAAAAAATAGCTCATCTAGTTTTCCCGTAATGGCACTTCAAAGTCAAAATTTGCGTATTTTTACTTCATACAAAACTTGAAAACCAGTTAACATAATGAAATGAAAAAAAACATATCAAAACTACGCGTTACTGTCTATGGCCTGTAGCATTTAAAACCCGTTACAAAAAATGTTTATGTTAAATAAAAAATTTCAAAATTTAAATTTTTTTGGTACATTTAGAAATTTATTTTAAACACAGAAATATTTTATAATGTGTTTGTATATGCTTCAAGCCGTAGACGGTGACGTGTAGTTTTGATGAGATTTTTTCCATTTCATTATATTTACTGGTTTTCAAGTTTTGTATGAAGTAAAAATATGCAAATTTTGACTTTGAAGTGACATTACGGGAAATCTACATGAGCTAATTTTTTTCCGTTAGATGTTAATGTTCTCTTAAGTAATGTCTACAAAACTAACACTTTTTTATACAAATATAAAATTATGAATTTTTCCCCACTTGAACGCCCTTAATACATCCACGTGGTACCTATTATTGAGGACCTTTTAACAGTACATAACATATAATAAATAATGATAAGTAGCGTAGAGAGTAACTGTCGTTGAGAAATCTCGCACAATAGTTCATATAATTTGCAGCAGAATAAAATATTGCTACTGAAGTAGGTAAACTATTCATGCACCAATGGCCACCTATTGCATGTGCCCACCGAGTTTTCTTGTTTTAAATCTTACGGGTAATTTCATTGGAGAAATTTTCTTGAATGTTTGGTCCCTTTTTAAAATAGGTAGATTAAAAAACGTTTTATTTAATATATTACTTCCAGCATTTTAGTCCTGTGTGTGTTAAATTTTGCAAACCGTAGGTTTAAAAAACGTGATATATAATTTTTTTAACAATATTTTTCCCTCTTAATTTGCATTGAAAATAATAATCCTTTCGTTTTAATATTGTATGCATGTAGACTGCTACTTCTACGTTATGTCGGACGTATACCACCCGATCATATATGTTGCAAGAAACTATAGCATTTTCGTGTTTTTTGGCAAAACTTTTTTTTTCTTATTTGTCATCATCTTTACAGATAAGAAATGCTTTAGTCTTGAATGTGCATAAAAATAAATCGCTCGCACAGTGGCTGCGTGTAGGAAACTTATTGTTATTTCACTCTTAGTTTTCTAAATTGTTTTATTGTTTTGCTCTTGATTATTTGAATCGTTTTAGTGTTTAATTTTTAGTTTCTTAGATTATTTCATTTCTTTACTATTGTTTTTTGAGCGTTATCATGGTTTCACCCTAGGTGTTTTAGGGCAGCATGCATATATATAATGGCAACTTTGAATAGTTTGTATTGTAATCAGGCTGTTTGCTAACTAGTATAATGTTTAACTGTGTGTGTTATAATCCCCCGGGATGTATGCTATGAACGTTGTGTGTTGTACTGCGGGTGGCCGACATAAAGACTGCGGCAGTGAAACGAGCCAAGTTTTCTGTCTCGTGTGAGTGCCTGAGCTCAACTTCTCTTGCCACGATGGCGACCGCACGGGTCACCACACACCAAACAGCTGACGACGCCGCACGCTACAGGCACACGGGGGAAGGGGTGGCAAAATATATATCTTCTCTTGTTTTCGGCTCGCCTCGCTCGAGACGTGAGGTGAAAGCACTTTCGCGCTTCCATTTCTTATCTGATCATTGTTCCTCTCCTCTCGATTCCCCGCCCAGCTTAACCCCTTCTTCAACACTCAGCTCCCTTCTTCCTCTAGACCAGGCCACTCAAGTGCCGGTCAGTACTAAAGCTGATGAAGCAATACAAAGCTATTGGTTCCTACCGCAATTCCTCAGTTTCCTTACACTGTTATAGGACAGGAACGTGCGTTGCTGGTTTGCCGCCTCTTTGAACCTATATATATATATATATATATATATATATATATATATATATATATATATATATATATATATATGGACTTTAATACAAATGTAACGTAGACTTATATTACGTTCACATTTCATTTGCATAATACAATAACTATGCACCATTGGCTTCACGATTCATTTCCTTACCACAAATGCGTCATTAAAATCTGTACTCACTAGTTTGATCAACATTTTGATTGCGTATTATAATAAGGGTTAAATGATACTTAGGAATATACAGCATAAATATAAATTAGTGTTCACAATTTACGTTTAAAGGTGTGATTATGGCTACAGCTACGTAAATTTTTTTTTTTTGTTAAAGGCCGGTTACTGAAAATAAATTTTCAATGTGAAAGTGTTAGCTTTCTGATTAAGAAAGTAACAGATTTACAAGAATTGGCACCATGCTTGCCACCTATCGTGTAAAACTTGCTGTAAACGTTTAAGATATTTTTTTGTGATTATGTGACCAATATTTATGTTCTAACTATTTTGTACTTACATTCTTTGTAATAAAGGTAACCACAATTTTGATACACCAGATAGTTTTACTTACGGAAATAAGTGTCATTCGTGTTTGAAATTTTCCCAGATGTCAATGTGACATTTTAAATTACTACTCTAGTTTATCGCTTATTAAAAAGGAATATAGTTTTTTCGTAGCACTGTTTTGGTACATAAACTATATTTTTAAGTCCAAAATACTGTATTTGCTTGTGATTCAAACGGTATACTTCTAGAAAACATTACCCATGCAATTCGGTTAATTTATAATGGATATTCATTATAACTTGTTTCTAAGAGTGACGCTGATAAACAAAAAACATATATTAACGTAATTAAATACCTATTATATGACTCAATGAATCATCATTCGAACTTTATATTCCCTTCAATACTTTTACTTCAAACAGATAATTCGAATGACATTAGATGACAAAAATTTTCCAGAAAGTCATATCCAGACGTAAGAGTTTTGAATATAAAAGAGGGGTACTTGACATATTAGATTGCTCAATTTCACCAATTAGAGAAATTTAAGCAAAGCTAAGAGTTTGCGTAAAGAATGTACGCCCTTAAGGGCGTTCCAGGGGAAGAAATTTATAGTTTTATGTTTGAACGAAACAGTGTTAGTTTCGTACATGTTACTTGGGAGTACATAATCCTCTCACCAAAAAAAAAAAAAATAGCTTAGCCAGTTTTCCCATAATGGCATTTCAAAGTCAAAATTTGCTTCTTTTTAGTTGATACGCCAATCCCCCACCCCCCTCCGGCTAAAAAAAAATAAACATAATGAAATGAAATAATTCACAGTGAAAGTACATGTCACGGGTTAGAGTTTTAAGTGTATAAAAACCCAATAAAAATTTTATTTTGTATTTAAAAAAATTCTAAACATAACAACAAAATTCCCAAATTTCAGAAATGTTTTAAAACTACAAAACATTGTTAGAATGGGTTTGTATGTACGTAAGTCCCTAGCTAGTGACATGTACTTTCACTTACTTTCGTTTAATTATGTTGATTGATTTTCGGGAGGTGTATGAACTAAAAACATGCCAATTTCGACTTCGAAATGCCACTATGGGAAAACTGGCAAGGCTAATTTTTTGTAAGAGAATTACGTACTCCCAAGTAATATCTACAAAACTAACACTGTTTCAGACAAATATAAAAGTATATATTTTTTCCCCTCTGGAACACCCTTAACTAGTTTGAGCGTATTTTGACATGATTGAATTGGTTTTCACGTGACACAATATATTACCATCTCATGATCATTAATACTAAGTTCACTTACTACCCTTCTCTGCATTTAAATTAACTGCTTTAACTCCTGCTGAAGCATCTTCACATTTATCTCGACGTCCTTTCTTGTAGAAAAGATCTTATCCCACGTAAAACAGAGATGTTAGGTTTGTGAAATGCCATGAAATATCAGTTTCCATATTTCTGCCGACAGTATCGCAAGTGTGCTCTCGGCATTATCTCCTCTATCAACATCTTCCACTTGTTTCCTCCTCCGTCTTAATCTTTGTTTCCCCAGCCCCTTCCTATTTCTTACGGCTTCTCGCCTCCTGATAAGAGCACCACTTCAAACTACCCTCTCCCCTCGCCTTATCCTCGTGAAACCACCCGGCAGCCTTCTCTCGTCCACCCCTTCCGGTCTTATCTGTTCGTCACTTCATTATTACATTTTCCTGCTAATTGAGCCCAGGTCTGCTCCCCTATTTTGGGGAACTTTGGATCTTTGTAGCCTGCCTTCGCCCTTCCTTCCCCCCTCCTCCACTAATCCTTTCTGTTTTCTTCAGCTACTCAAGAAGAGAAGGATGCTGAATCCTGACTAGCTCCTGTTGGATGCTATCACCTTGAGAACTTTGCAGAGAGAACATTTATGTAGCCTAATAGCCAGAATGTATCTAGTAAACGTTACAACTTACATAAAAAATATATTATCCCAAAGTGCAACAAAAAAAAAGGAGTCTGTAACTGCTAAGAAACTTACGTAATCAAGTACGTTATTTTCTGATTTTATACTAAGTATTGTCCTTAAAGTAGGGGAATACTTTATTGGTCACAATATTATTCAGTCAAACAATAACACCGTTTCACCTATAATCTGATGCTATTGTAATAAGTTCTCGTTTTATCGTGTGTGTAACCCGAGTGTCGGTTTCCATGAGTTTTGCTGATGTCTACTTGAATATTGGTAGATAATATTTATCTGCCGCCTTCTGTATAAAGGTGCAACCACATAGCAATACTTTCGCGGTGCCGGAGCTATGGAATATATATATAAATGTGCATATATATATATATATATATATATGTGTGTGTGTGTGTGTGTGTGTACACACATATTTAAACAATACAAATCAAGCTATAAATAAAATTATTTACTCACAAATTTAATCATTCAAAAATTAAATCATTTATTCTGCCCTGAATTGTGTCTACTTCACGTATATAACGGTATTTATAAGAAACTAAAGAAGCAGAGCTTGTGCAATATCTGCTACCCAGAAGATGTTGCTGAAATGAAAACAACCGACTCTATCCAGTCAGAACTATTCAGCCCAAATTTATTTTATACGCAGTTCTGAATCAGGAAGGAAGTTGAACGTGTTTTCATTTGTACGGAAATGTAAACAGTACATGGCTCAGCCATCAGGGACTATATTCGAACCTGGAAACTCGTGGTGTATACGTACTAGGTTATATTGTTACATGTGTCACAAACAAACGAAACATATGTAAACACGGCCGCCTTTAATTCTTTTTTTTGCGTCCTTGTTGTCACAAAGTATTCCTTCCCCTATAGGCCTTTATTTGCACAGCAGTGAAATAGCAGTTTATAAAAACGGGAGCATAAATTAGAAAGAAACTATTATGACTCGCCGATTGTCAGCAGCAAAGTTAGTTATCACAAAATCGATTTCTGTTTACATTTTAAAACAAGTAATTTACGTTTAGGTACTCAACACTGAAGTATTGTTTCTCTCTACGTAAACATGCTCTATAAACACATTCACTTTCTTTCTATGTCTTGAAAATTGAGACCTGATTAATAATTCAAATACAAATATTTAATTAAATAAAGTTGTGATTTTTTAATGTTTCTATTAGTTAGTAACATAAACACTTAAAGCATACGATAGCAGTATAGCCACCTCAAAAACGGCCATATAAAGCCACACTTTTACCAATCCTTTTAAATCTTCAGAAAGTTAAACAATTTAAAAACCCTTTTTTTGCAAGGAAGTTTCTTCCAGTCTTAACTGATGGTAATTATGGATAGAATTTTCAGTGACACAATTTTATACTCACATTTTTAACAATTGATACATAGCTTATAATGAATTGTATTCAGCTTGCCACCAAATAATTTCTCTAATCATTAAGAGCCAGCCTCCGTAGCGCTGTCGGTTAGAGAGGTACTGGATTTATATCCTGGCTCGGGCGTGGATGTTGTGTTGTTCCTTATTTTCATTTCACCCTCATCGGCTCTTAATACCTCATTGTTAGGAAGTTCAGTACTCGCAATTTTTTAAATAACGGAACTTCTGCAATTAATTTGGGCTACGAACATATCACTTTCAACTAAAGCACTATTACAAATTGAACTTTTGATCTGGGAAATACGTCATTTAGAGCGAAACTTTAGTAACAACTTCTTGTAATTTCATATATCCAGGATAGTATTTCAGTACGGTATTCACCCCAATGAAAAATATTATTCGACATGCAAATATGTATAATTGTTATCAAACGGATCTTATCCTTTAATATATTTGTCGGGTGTGAAAGTTAATTTTCCGAAGCTTCACATTATTAATTTTTTTTCCTGGGCGTTTAAATGAAAATTAAATGAATTTCGCTTTTAATATTCATGCTCGGGTGTGCTGTAAAGTGAGACAGCGTGTCAGTTTATGAAGTTACTTAAACGGCGGTTATTTCAAAAACCTTTACTAATTTTAGACACGAGACAGATTTTTATTACATTCGCTGCCACCACGCAAATCATTCTGGGAGCGGTAATAATATTTTTTCCATTGCTCGGTCATTTTAAAATAAATGTCAGTTTTAATTATGGCCGGAGTCAATTTCGGAATACGCATTTCACGTGCACGGTGAAAGCAGGATGTTTGTTTTGTTGTTCGGTGATTAAAGTTTCATATTATAAATTTCCCGAATGAAATGGGAGTTTTGCACGTGGCCGCGAAACGAGCAAATGATGCGGGAACAGTGATCGTCCTCATAAAAGAACATACTTTAATTAAAAACGAATAAAAAGGCCAGGGCGAGGGGAAGAATTAGCGAGAGGGGGTTGAGGTGTGGCGGTTAGTTTAAAATGCAGCATTAGGCGGAAGCGGCATGAATTTCACGGATGGGATCGTTGTTAAATACGCAGGCGAAATGTGCGGAGTGTGGCGGGTGATACGGGAGGGATCGGAGCTTAATGAATGTGTGCAATTAGTTGCTATGGTGATACGACCCGGTAGCGACATTGATTTCGCATGTTTGCTGGTTGTAATTGGCCCTTGCCACTCGAGATGCAGGGTGGGTATTGTAGCGGCAGCACTTCACAGAGGTCGTCGTATCTGTCTGTTGGGACTGGTAGTTGAGTTCCTGCACTCCCTTCCTACAACACTGCCTGCAAGGCCGAGCTGAGATTATGCAGGCTCTAATCGGTGCCGGATCTCCTACACGTGGCTCCCATCTTGTCGATAAAATTTTAGCTGAAAGCGTACAATGCTATTAAGGCCACGCTTGCTGAGAATACTAATTTAAAGCAACATAATAACTCAATCGAAATATATATTATAATGTGAACTAATTTTCGGCAGCAGTAAAATTCATAGCTTTTCTTTCTTTCTTTTCTTTTGCAACCTTAGTATTACAAAATGTGTTATGAAAATAAGCTAAAATTACAAAAAATAAAATTTGCGAACTAACAGTTCATTATTTTGTAAAACACACAGGCCTACATATAATTGTGCATTGAATTGCTGCTCTTAGTCTTGCATTTTTCCTAAGCGTTCTGTGGGCAAAGTTTCGTGAATTTAGACCAATGTGAAAAAAGCTACCAAGCATTGCCTTTAACATACCCAAATCCACTGAGTTTCTTTCAGTCAAGTGTACTTTAGCCTCGTTGGCAGCGAGGGCATTATAAACTTTAACACATAGCCCTACGCAATGGCAGGAGCTGGGAGAGGAATCGGCCGTGATCTTTGTCAACAAACCATCTCAGGATTCACCCGGGATGATTTTGGGAAACTAGGAAACCAAAATCTGAACTATCGGTGCCAAGAATCGAAACCAGTTCCTCCTGAATTCGAGTACAGCGTCAAAATGTTGCACTAAGGAAATTAATAACTGGCGATAGATGATTCGCGCGTTTTATGCAGCCGTTAATATTGCTGTATCTGAAAGGCACTCATTAAGAATTATGTGAGATGATTAAGGGGAAGCTGTGTCTTTAAAAAATGCAGAGTGAAAGGAAGAACAGTGGTAAAAAAAAACTTTTATATTCCGTGTAAAATCTACCCCACTTTATTTACCAGAATTCACACCTAGAATTGTTCTCATTAATATCTGAAGACTTTCGCACCAGTAATGTGTGGAATTTATTAAGATAGGAGTGACTAAATAAGTATTGTTCCTTACAACACTAGAGTCAGGACTCAATTTCCTAACAAAACATTTATATTTCTGAACTTTTCTGAAAACCCAATTATATTCAATGTAACAAGAATACATTTTTTAAAATAAATGTCTTTAACTGTGATTAACACTATGCTCAAACATTACAGGATATATGTTGAAATGTTCTCTTCTGTTTCATTAATTCTTATGGATCACTTCAATTTAATAGCATTGACTAACTTGACGTCAACTTATGAAGTGCAGTGGATTAGTTATTTATGTCTTTTATGATTTTACAGCGTATTTGGGAAATGGAGACATTTTGATGAGACCTATAATCAGCTGGGTTTCATTTAATTGTTGCGATTAATATTTTTCAACTTATATTTGCTAAAATTTATATTATACCGACTCATATAGTTGATGCGTTGCTAAAACATTCAAAAATAATTTTTAACTCAGAAAGTTATTTATGTTCATGAACAAGTTACCAATAAATTAAAATAAAATAGTATTCGATACCGCGCGTAAAAAATAAAATATACACATCCTTATATTTTTTGTCAGCGGTGCTATAATTGTGATTGCAAAAGTAGTTCATGTTTCCTACTATTTTGATTTACAGATTTACAGAAAGGTGACATATTTTAGTATTATTGATCACTGAAGATATTGAAGAAATTGAAGATTTATTTATTTCGTAGTAATTTTAGGCACAGGGAAATAATAATAAGTAAAATTTTATGTAATTTTTTCAAGTATTGGTTTTGAACGCATCCAGATAGTAAACGTGAATGTATTATTTTACCTTTATGCCTGTACTGGCACATATATTAGAAATAAATATTATTTTTAACAGAGGCGATAAAAATACAATTGTTGTGGTTTGAGTTAACTTATTTGGTACTGCAACGAAGAATTAAGTTATACTTTCTTCGTTCGTAAAGGAAAATGTTTGACTTATTTTAATTGTTTATAAAAATGGTTAACTAAAACTGCTGAAATAAACAATATTTGTAGCATAATACGATTAACTTCGCTGTTAATATCCTACTTGTTAGAAAATAACTGGCGTGTATGTACATGATAATTTTTTGTGATTATGCGGGAAATCGCGACACACAAGAAACACGTGACTTTCCGCGAATACGTCATACACTGTAAATCTACAGCTCAGTGCGGTAACAGCCTACTACAATTTAGTGGTAACGTAACTTTTAAACTGATTTATAAAAAAAGCATTCTCTTGACGACAGGGACTAAAAGAACATGCCACTTCGTTGTTGTATAATGTTACAGAAATATATTTTAATCAGCACGCATCTACAAAAATTATAGAGGCTTGTAAAGAAAGTATACGTATGATATAAGGATAAAACGAATTCAGTGATTTACTATAACATAGAAAAATTTCTCGAATATTAGCGTAAACTGAAATAAAATCTATTAATACCTAAAGCGATTGTGGAGAAGGAATATAGTTATTCTGCTTTACAACGGTATTTGTATTTAACTTCATTTTGTGGGCAAGACACTGTTTTCCAATGTATCTACATTACAAGTAATGTGAACACGAAGTACTAAATTAACGTATTTTTCCACGCTGTAACCAATGTATTGGTTGGTATTCGCCTTCCAGCGGCTGCAAGAGGCACCTTGCCACCGCAACGACACGAAGCTAACTGCAAAACGCGCGGTTTTAACCCGCTGTAGCTCTGACAGAGAACACGTGCTGCACATTCCCCCTTCTCCCCTTGTTCGTCCACCGACGTCGGGCAAAAAGCTCGCCTCTAGGTGCGAGACGAGATCCTCTTCCCCTCTCCCTCACCCAAGCTACAATCTACCCCAAACGTATCTGCAGCCCGCATTTCTCGCTCAGCACGTACAACGTCCCAGTCCGCTTTTAATTCCATTAAAACAGTTATCTTGGGTCTGGTTCCGCGGGCCAGAGTGGTAGGAGGGGAGAAACATCCCAACTCCCCTCCACGCCCCCTCCCTACCTCGTGCAACGTGTGTGTTCAGTCGTCGCAGGGGAAAAACGGCTAATGGTCGAGCCAGTCTAGGTACACGGCTACAGTGACGCCCTCCTCCATGTGCTGGTCTGCTGAGTTTTGAACTACACTAAAGATATTTGGTACGGTTAGAAAGTGACTGATTAAAATAAAAAAAAAATCGTTACAGAATTAGACAGAAAGAATGCCTACAGATTACACGAACAAACTTAGGTAAGAAACACAATCAGTTAAAAAAAATTCTAGTCAACGTAGAGTATAAAAGTAATCAAACCGACAGCACTTTGGTAATTAAATGAACACTTTTTGTATGTCATTACTGTAGGCCATATACGTTTCTTAAAGCATTGAAATATGTCATGTGTAATGATTATCGTGGACTTTGATTTTTAAATCTTGTATATGAATGTCGAGCAAAGTGACCAGGCGAAATAGTTTGAAACCAACTAAGCTCAATCTTTTAGCTCTAATTAAATTAATATTACAATTTAAGAAATGGTTGCTACTGGTTTAAACATTACAATATGTGGCATCAATACGTCAATTATGTAAGTGTGAAAATTTGTTTGGTTTGTACGAACGTGTATTTTTGCCATTAACTATTCAACATCATGTCCTGAAATAAATGTATAGTTATAAGATTGAGTACTCTATTCAAAATACTGTGAATCTCATATATGGATCCAACTCCCTCCTTCGTCCTTTTTTCATGAACTCACCACCAGCAAATAAGATAGAAAGCCACAAAAACGACGTAATGTATTTACCTTACATTCGCTAAGTCTACATATATTAACACGCTTTTATTAACACGTTTTCTTTTCCGTTTGTTTGCCTTTTCAGCAACAATGAGCTAGACACTTGAACATTAACATAACTTAGAGCTTGCTACGTTCTGCTTTTATTTTTCCTACTTTTCTTTCGTCCGTCTCTCCGATGATTAAAGTTGATTACTAAAAGGTTGGTTTTTGATGTGCCCAACTAGCTAAAGAAAACACACACATTTTTTATTGCAAGATAAGTGCCGACGAAACCACGCAACTCGGGTTGCAGACTCCGATGACGTTAAACTACTTTGTAGCGAAACAATGAAGTATTTTGTCCGGCGGGTTAAATAGATAATTGACGGAGTTGATTTACTGGGGAAACGGCCGCGTCTACCCGGAAATACACTCGACAGGTGACCCCTAGATACGCTGTCCACCGGCCCTCAGTTTGACGAAGAAGAAATTATCACTTCCTTACCGGAGTTAAATACTTGATGCTTGCTAGCTTACATATTCCCGTCTCTCCACAGCATCTCGCGTACTCCTCTGTTAGCCTTGCGTCTCTTCCCCACCCCCGAGCACGTGGAGGTGACGAAAATCCCCTCAGCCAATTAGAGAGAGGCACTCTGCCGCCCGCGAATGTGTGAGTCAGCTTTTAAAGGCCTACGTATATATTACACAAAATAAAGTTGTACATTTCAAACATCACAAAATTACATAAATCAACTTCTGAGTATTGAATACTATTGGCATCTCTTGATTAATATGTGTATTACATTAAGTATCTAGTTACCAGGGGGCCGGGGAAAGAGGTGGAAGAAAGAGCGGGAAGAGAGAGAAGCAGGAGGAGTTCGTGGGGAGGGGGGGCAAGGGCTAGCCCACACGTGACGTTGCAGCTGGCCTCCTAGGTCGCCAGTCTGACGGGTACTTACTGACAAAAACTGTAATTAACATATGTGAATTTACGGTAATTACGCTGCCATATTTGATTAAGTGGCGCTTGGCAGGTTACATTGATACCGAACAAGACATATTTACTGTAAGATTTATGGTGGTGATAGTTGTATGTGTTGTTATAATTACTATAGGTGGCGTATCACCTACCCCTTGATGTTTGACGGGTATGTCGTACTTGTACATACCAGTGACAGCTGCAATGAAATAAATATTATTGTTGATGTCACTTCATTGTAACTATTGCCTTTACAGAATAACACAGTATAATTATCTTAACTTGTAGCGTATCACTACATTTTATACTATTTATGAAATAGTCCCGTTGCAAACTGGATTGCATTGCAACTTTATTGTGTGTCTGTCTGTTCGGTACAAACTTTGCAATCGATTCTAAACAAATTGTTCGATTAGCTAGATATTTGAAACGTTATACATATATTTGAACTGGATGACACTACAATTTAATAGGAGTAAAATTATGAAAACATAATTACTTGCAATAACAAAATAACTTGATTTTGGATATACCGCGTTTTTAAAGCATCCTAAATTCTCCTATGAAAATAATTGTAAGATTTAAATAAAAAAACGTATGGCGTTTACAATAGAAGAGTGACGCATGAATAGTTTACTTAAGTCACTAATAATTTTATTACACAGCAAATGATATATGACCTGCTATGTGAGTTTTTTCAACGAAAGCTACAAGCTACACTCCTTAATATTGTCTAGTGTATGTGCCTCTATATATGTGTGTGTGTGTGTTTTTGTTCGTTTTAAAAACGTGGTATACTAAAAAAAAATATTTTATTTAAAATTATTTATCTATTCACCTGATTCTTGATTTTATTGGTAATTTTTATCGTTAAGAAAATATATTGTTTCTTTATAAATACGTGGTACGCTGTATTTTAAATACAACAACCGCACATATACTCATGCACATAGTCGGCCTTTATTTCAAAACTGCTAGATACAGACATAGTAAAGAATTTGTCAGTAGGTAACTTCTACGGTCCGACCGTTAGAGACCTAACATGTTCTGCCATAAAACGCATGCAATTCACAGATAGGTTCACAATTAATATTGTAATAATGATTGGCCGTAGCCTGAGAAACTAAGGGCCTAGATAACTGAGTTTGACGAACAAAATATGCTGCTCGACAGATTTAGGAACATAACGATTCCTGGGTAAATAATTTTAGTGACCACCATTTCCCTTATGACCATAGTTGACTAACACATGCAAACCATTTATCTCGCACTAAAAGAAAATTTTCCTTTTTTTAATTGTTTTCTTGTTGTTACGTTCAAACAAATTGTTATGAACCATATGTACCCTCTGGTTCAAACACATGACAGCTACGCCATGGCAAATAAGCCGTCTGAAGTAGCTTACTAACAGTCAAACTCGGCCAAGGAGAGATAACATTAAACACTGTTTAAGACGTCAGTGAGATTCCCTACTGTTAAGAGGTAACAAGTTGAATCACACGACCACGGCCATAGAGGAACAGGTCTGGACACTGGAGTTGAAAATTGACCCCGTTATGACTGATTGGCGCCACTGGCACTGTGGGGTTGTTTTAACACTGCGCAAATGGGATTACAAGGAGCAAACTCGTGTCGGAGCTGTTCGGAGAACTGCTAATAAGACGCTATACTGCAATGTTAAAACAACACTTCATTGCTAGAGCCCGGAAAAATTCGTGGATTCAGTGACCTACACGTTAGAATGCATTGTCCTATGCCTACTCAAGCCCCGACCATTTGTCCACTAGCAGCTACTCAGTGGAACAGCAGACAATGAACGAATAGATGGGGCTTGAATATGCATAGGTCAATGGATTCTAGCATGCAGGTTATTGAATCCGCGAAATTTTCCGGCCCCTATTCATTGCTAGTGGCGCTTTCAGTTATAACGGGGTCAACTCCACATCATTGTTAGATAGGCGAGTGTCCAGACCTGCACTTCTACGACCGTGCACACGACACTATAAAGGGGTGTGTCACGCTTACGGGTCTGTCTGTCTGTCGGCGGTCGACTGTCTCTCTGCTCGATATCGTCACCAAGCCGAGATGTACACGACGTCCAGCTGCGTTCGCCCTAACCGCTACATAATATCAGCCTCGACAACCAACAACTATAATAGCGGGACTGTCGTAACTAATTTGAGTGGCTAAATAACTTAAAATATTATAATAATAATTGTTAACTACATGCCTCCCTCCGCGCCTACATTAATTGTTATTGTATTATTTCATGTTACACAAATCGCGGATAAAGTTCCTACCTAATTTATGGTATTATTTATGCGACGTCAACCCTAAACAAGTCTTAACTGAGCAACCTCTTAATAAGTCTATAAGATGATAAATATACATATTTCCCCCAAACTTGTATGTAAAAATTTCATATAAAAACCATGACAAGATGACCAGATTAACCACTCCAAATACTATAGCGCACAATTAAAACATCGAGAACTGTATTGTTTTAATATACGTGTTCCTTATGAACGCCCTATACATGTGTGTATTTTTCTCATTGAAAACTCTAGCTTATCTCAGTATATTACCGCATACAAAATATTGTAATACATGTCAGAAAATTACAATTAATTAGAGACCTGAAACTGTAGCGTTTACTTTTAGGCGCAAGCTAGACTTCCAGCAACTATAGGTCCGCATCACGTTCACAATTAGCCGTTGATTTACTCGACACTTCCTGGAAGTTGCTGAGTCAATAACAAAACTTTAACTAAATACAGGCCCATTTCACTGTATCAGCGAGCAGCTAATAAACAGCTGCTGTCTGCACGATTTCTCATACATTCTTGGAGACTAGCCTACAGGTCAGAGAGCCTGCGAATTTTTTCGGTCTCTACACATAAATAAGTTTATTATTTAAATATATTAAGTTCCAAAATATTACAATTAATTCGTAAGGTAGACCGAACTTTTTTTTAACTTGTGGCAAGATATCGTGAACTTACTAATATCTAGCGAAATTGTCGTTTCTAACTGACCAGTTCCCACGTGTGTATCTCAAAACTGCTGCACGTCTTATGTGCCGACGTTTTCGCCCTAGTAATAGAAGTCTTACTCTCAGGAGTGGTTTTACATTGCAAGGCCTTCGCTCGTACCATCTGCCTCGAGATGCCTGCGCCTGTAACCCCTCACTCCTTCCCAACCCTCCTGTTCCCATCTTCCCGCCATTGGGCCAACTGGCGCACTTGTAAAATGGCTGAAAATATGACGCGTATTTACGTCGGGCCGCGAAACTTTTCCTCTCGGCCGCCGCCCACCGGGACTAATAACTAACGCTTAAAACATCGTTACCCGGAGAGGCGAAAGTCGCGCGCACTTCACGCTAACTTTACGATAATGAAGTCTTGGATAGAGCGGAGAAGCGCTGTGCACAAGCCTGGTTTTCCTCCCATGTGCTGCGGTCTGTCGGCGAGGAAACAAAACATATACCACTTTTTTTTTTTCTTGTTTTGTTTTTAACAGCCAAGTTACTCCGCGCGTTCAAATGAAGATGCACTGCCACGGTATTTACAACTTTGTCCGCTCTCCTGAAGTTTTGCTGTCTCGAAAGTAATAGCCAAGTCTTACGTGCAAAAGATAAATGTTATATTTCTAACTTCTTTTGTTTTTTTTTTTTTTTTTTCCTTCGCATACGGAGGCACTAGGACCCTTGCAAAAAAAATGAAACTTGGGGGAAACTTTTTTCTTTCTTTGTGTTATACTGTCACAAGCAAAAGCAATGTAGGATAACTTGAAACAATGTTAAAATACCAGGTGCTTACACATTACTTCACTTTTCCGCTAACTGTATGCGAAACGAGGTTCTATTTAAAATATTTACTGGTATTTCAGCATTGTTGTTCTTCCAAACGCGTTTTTAATCTGGGCACCTGTCGAAGAATGTATGGCTTTTTAAAATATATAATACAATGTCACATTTTTCCGTTCATTAAAGAAGAAGACACTTTATCACGTAAACTCCTGTATGAACACGGAATTGTATAAAGTAACTTTTTAGAACCGCTCAATGTATTATAGGACGTAGTACTTGTTATATAATTGATAGAACACAAAATAACTTATAAATAGGAAATTCAAAATGACACTTTTTTTTTTGGAATTTTTATAAGTGTGTAAAATTCTTTCTCTTGTGCCTATAATTTTTATTTTAGGTTGTTATCTACATTGTGATGTTTCGTGTGATAGCCGCCATAATTAATCAACACTAACAAACATCGAATTTTCGCCATACATTGCAAAAGTCAAAATAAACCTTTCACGCGACTATTCGTTCTCCTCGGCACTGTGTTGTGATACCGATGAAACCACTTCCATGTAAGCAGCATCATTGTAGACAATTTTACATAAGAAAAAGAGAAAATTTTGTTTCGGGTACTGGTTGGTACAGGTTCTCGCCAATAACCTGACATTCTTCCCCCCATCCCCCTCCTTGCCGCACTTTATGTCCCTGGGGAGTGGGCGGGGAGGGGGGTGAGAAATGTTAGTTAAGTAATACACTCTGTTTCATATAAGTTTGGATAAATTTGACTGCAACGTATGGGCATTAATTTTCAGTATTGTGTGATTTGTTGCACAACGCAAGACATTTTTAAACTCTAAAATGAACCTGAGATGTCCATTTAAGCATTTTTACTGCAAATTTTGTCTTTGTGTAGTGACACAAATAACAAAATATTACAAATTATTGCCCATAAGTTGCTATCAAATTCATTCAAACTGATATGAAAAGGAGTATAATACCCCAATAATGGGTAACTGGAATATAAGAAATGTTATGATTAAAAATGTAACAAGTAATTGTCAAGTGTTGCAAAATGTTACTGCAATTAATACGGAATAAAATGCGGCAATTCAGTTAATTACTGTCTTCAATGGGTTGGGTCACCTTACAAGAGCTGTCTCCTGATTGGCCCAACTAACCCTATGCCAGCGAGTCTAGCGACAGGGGGATTTCCCTCGAAGAAGGAGCTACGCGGGGGTGTATTTAGAACATTTGGAAGACGTTAGAGAGACATGGACGTAGGTAACAATGGGCCTCGCGACTCCTATCAGCTTCGACGGTTAAAGAGTTAGTGGACGATACGCGTGAGACGTGCTGTAGTGTGGTACGGAAAGAATATTTTCTTGTATAGCTGTTTAAATTTTTCCAATGCGTTTACCTACGAAAATATGACACACTTCAAACTGTGTCCTTATGATTATAGAAATGACGTCCGCTAATTAAAAATATGATTTCTAAGCTCCTCAGAAGTGCTAAAAATGACTTTTTCGCGTTGCTGTAGATGAGAAAATATCAACCGTCATCGCAGAACTAAGTCATACAAGCGTGCATTGGACTTTACTTCATACTTTACATAAATAATATCCCATTGAAAAAACGGTTTCTACTACAACTTTGCGCGCTAGTTTAGTACTCAGCGCCTAGAGGTGATAAGGTGTTTGACGGACGTGTTATATTCGACGTAAAGACTTTCCTGTTTCCGTGCCTCGAACGTAAAATAAAAGGCTACCATCACTAACTCTTAAAACAAATTCTGATTCTTCAGATTTAATTACAATTGTATTAATCTTTACAAGTCAGCATGGCAGACAGCTGACAACGACGACTTAACCAATCTACAACATAATTTATTAAAGAATCAATGAGACTTTAAGACGTGTAGCTATTTTGTGCAGAACTATAAGTTCGGGCGAACAAATGTGTGCAATATTACTCGTGCCTGGAAATGGCAGTACAGACTTGCTACTCGTTTCAAATTGGACTGCTGCGTTTGATATATTTAAATGCACCACGAGAGAACGTTACAATATTATAAATAATTCACTTATGTAAGGAACTTTGTATTAACCGTGTGCTCTGCAAACTATGCTAAGCTGAGCAGTTAAAATAAAACATATTTAATTTGAAGAAAATAAGTTAAATACACTTCTGTATTTACTAGAACAGATAGTTTATTCTTAATATAAAACGTTGAAATAGGCTTTACTAAGCCATCGTTGTCTTATACTGAACTTATCACCGCTATAACGACACGATCAGTGTTTATTTGCTGACGCTCTATTAACATTCCTTCTTACGGACTGCATACAGTTAATGGGGTTACTTAGCGACTATACAGCTGATATTAGTCGGAAACTAGGTTAAGAGTTAAATGACATCCACATACTATTCTCACTTCACGATATTCAGACAGAATTTCACAAAATTGAATCTTACCAGAAGGAGTGAAAAATCGCGAAAAATAACAAGTGCTAAAATAGTAATCAAAATCACTCTAGGATGTTGCGCCTTGCTATGGTTGGACGACGATAATTTCAGATGGTTCTAATGCTTACATACGAACAGACGAAAAGAAAACGATAAGTGTCGGTGCACCAGAATTTTCATTGGCCCGGTTAAATGTTAAAATACGAATAATAGATTGTATAACAAGATAATCTGACACGTAGAAACTACATTCGAACCTATAGCAAATAGGCAGCTTTTCCCATTACATGAGTATATGTATATATATATATATATATATATATATATATATATATATATATATATATATATACCCATACAGCACATAATGTTTCAGTTACATTTCAGAAATGAATCATTGAAACTTCTGTAACATTTCAGTAACATAACGAAACATTTCAGAGATGTTTCAGCAACATCTCAGAAATGTAGATAAGTCCTCTCTCTCTCTCTCTCTCTCTCTCTCTCTCTCAGACACATTACAGAGTAATTTCTCGGAAATATTGAAGTGTAATGCATCACAAATATTGCAATGTAATGCGAAGTCATGTTGCAGTAAAACACATAAACGTAAAAATACATTTATTATTTTGAGAAAGGTGCTATTTTCTGTTATGTATATACTCGAAAGTGGTGCTTTGACACTTTTATGACTATACAAATATTCATCATGACTTGACCGTGATTGGAACCTACAACCTTTTAGCTTCAATGTTCTGATGCAAACCACTCGACTACTACGACTTCTGTTATATTGAAGTAGTTAATTAAATAAGAGTTTGATAGAGAAAATCATTAGCAATATAAATAGTACTATTCCGATTAATATGCTACAATTTCAATAATATTTCTGGCTGTAACTAGAGGTACGGTATTGGTTTATATTTTTAAGTGTTGTATGAATATCCATAGGCTGATTGTATATAAATGGATAAAAGTTTGAACTGTCAATATTAACAACTAAATTGTGTTCAACTAAACAGGGTTTTATGTTGCAATAGTAGGCAGTAAAATAGTTAAATACTAACAATATACCTACTTGTTTGGAACAAATAAGTACAAAAAAAAGGCTTCGTATTGAACAAGTAACATGGCTACTCAGCGATAATGGCGGCGAATGTCTCGACTAAACGTTTAGGAGATTTGATTGAAACATTCATATTGAATTAATGCATCGCAATATTTCTGGATTGTTTTTGGAATGTGAACTGTAGAATATAAGCTATCGTTATGTTGGAAGTTTCAGCGGATAATTACTGAGACATGAGATACGTAATATTACATTGGAATGTTCCCGAAATATAAGTAAAATATTCAAATGATATGTTATCTAAACGAGACATTGTAAAGTCTTTTAAATGGTTCTGAAACATAATTGACACATTTTGTGCTGTATGGGTAAATCCATCCATCCATACATGCATTAATAACGTAAACAAATAAAATCTGGTGTGTTATTCATTAATTAAAAAATTGGTTTTACACTCCAATGTTTTCAAAACTCCCGTTTTTAGAAAATTGACTTAGTTTAAAAAATTCTTAACGTTTATTTCACTAGAAGAGGCAAGATATACTGGTTCAGAAACACAGTGAGACATTTTACGAAATATATATTTTAAACGTAAGCGTCAATAGACATATAAATCTGTTCCAGTGTAAGAAAATATATACCTTGCTGTGTCTCAAATACTTGTAAAATACAAACTATTTGATTTGCATAATGTTAATAAAAATACGATATATTTTCATATTCATTAAAAAAAATTAACTGTTTCGCAATTACATGACACTTTTCCTTTGTTATGTATTATTATTGCCTATAGCTCCCCAACGAACTCAGAACTCACCCTTTTCCCTTTTTATAACTTGTTCCCTTTTAAGAACAAAGGAAAGGGCGAGAAAGTGTACTGTGGTGTTGAATAATGGTCTACAAAATATAGGTACAGACTATATCAAAACTACCACGACCGAGTGGTAAGGGGAAGGGTATAAAAGATGCGTGGTTGGTCTATTCTTCGGTGAGGGCTCTGTGAATGGGTTATGTATGGATGGGGAAGCACTAATGATTACTTCGGCTCTCTCCACCGTCCCCATTTCAGCAGTTCTACACCACCACTTCAAGCACCAGCCGCATCCCATCCCCCACCCCACCTCATTTCAGCAGGATTTCCCGGTTGCCAAGGGATTAGCATAATGGAAAAAGTTTCGGGTCCTTAACTAATGTCACTATACGCTCTCTCATTCCGAGTTGAGTCACAGTAATTAGAGGATATTTTTCCCTCTTCTGCTGTCACCCTTATATACTTTCTCCACACTCCTGCTTCCCCCCTTCTCTTCGCTGCTTTCTCGGAACGCTTTCTCCACCAAGTAAGGTGGGGAGGGGTAGGAAAAGAAGGAAAAGTTTGCGATAGTGTTAAGTCTTGATGTTTGCATATATTTCCAGAGCTTCCTCGTTTCTCAAACACCTCGGATGGAATTTTTTGTCTCAAGGCGCCATAAACGGGCCACTGTTTGTTAAGTTTGTTTACATTTATGTACAGTAAAGAAAGCTCTCTCTCTCTCTCTTTCTCTCTCAAGGGAAATACCTGCCAGCATTTTCACTCAGCGTGTCAGATCTCACATTGCCCTTAATTTAAACGAAAATATTTTCTTGTGCAATTTAAAGTTTCCTTGCTCCTTGAATAAACTGCTGGTTTAGTGAAACCTCGTAGATTATTCACAAAATTGAAGTCTTTACGAAGTCTTGAATTTAAATTTTTCAACTGACCTAATTAATTGAAAATGTTATAATCTCTTAGACAGATGAAAAACAAGTTGTACCCAACTGATAACTTAAAAGCGTACTTCTAATGCAACTTTCAACAGTTCCATTTTATTTACGTTTCGATTAAATAGTTCAGATTTTTAATTTTTTAAGTGGCCGGAATGTAAAATTTTACTAGAGATATAATTTTGGAAGAATTTCGCTAAATATTATGTAATGAATGGCGAAGCAAAGTAGGATATGAGTAAATATATTGAACTCTTCATATAGTGTGAGTATTAATTTTGTAGACCATACAGGGTTATACGGACAAACCTGAAATATTAAAAATGAGAGGATCGTCAGAGGGCACAAACGCAAATTTTAAGAACATAGTAATCATAGGTCTGCGGCAAACCCATGTGTAGCCTACTTAAGTAGGTGGTTGCTAACAAAGAGGGAATTCAGGTGCACCAAGACATCGACCATTCATTGCATGGACATAACCCATCTCGACAACGACTGAGATCACGTAAGAACTTCCTGAAGACATCTGAGGTGCTTACCGTCTCACCAGAGAAGGTAAGACTGCAGCTATGGGTGAAGAAGACCGCTCACCTCCGCGGATGGATGCCAGAAGCTGAGCAGTTACCCGCCAGCTCATGATGGAAACTTGTTATTGTAGAAGTCCCTGATAAGGCTTCATTCAGTAGTGGGAAGGTCAAGGAACAGTTTGAATAAACGGGGATTCAATACAGGTGACGCAAAACGCAAATGTGGAAAAAGTCAAACCACAAGTCACGGGCTTTACTGTTCCCTGTGTCCAACATCTTGTATAGAAAATGATTTCCTGCAAGCCAGCACAGATGTCGTCGTCATTGCCAACAACTAAGCACGTGTACTATGAAAATACACGACAGTTAATTTAAATTTAATATAGTATATTTTGTTTATATTTTTGATTTGTACATAAATTGTAGCGCCTACAGTTTTATGTTTTTGTATATATATATATATATATATATATATATATATATATATATAATTTCAGTGGCGTATCGTGGTAGTGTTCCGAGGCATGCGGTGTTAAGCAGTGACTATACACAACTCTTAGTTATCTGTGGACCCATTAGACTGGTAGAGGTATGTAGAGTTTCGTGCCTGTAGCGTACAAGAGGCAAGGAATATATTGTCCAGTAATACACCTCGGTCTACACAACACATGTTTATTGGATACGTCAGGTAGGCACATTGAGTCTACGTGATCAAAGCGTACAGTCGGAGCTTGTAATGCATGATTTGAAACACGACCACGGTACGCCGCTGATATATTTGTGTGTGTCTCTGCGGTCATGGGCTTTGGGTCATATATACGCAGCACGCTGATTGGTAAGACACGACCATACCTTGGCCTTCCCTGTGTCCTTCTGTTTAGCTCTCGAGAACTGAACCAGAATGGTGGTTCTGCTATTCACCGGAACTTATTCCGGAATACAGTGTCCTTCGCCACCCTTGCCCCTCTCTTCCGGCAACGTTATGAGGGGTCGCGGTGTATTCAGTTCATTCCCTTACACTCGGGCAACGACCCCTTTCGAAACAAGTCACACTGCGTTGTGAAAGTTACTGTTAAATGGTTTAGTATTCTACGTAATTTCAACAACAATAAAATGTTGCTGTTTGGAGCCATTCATTTTTTATATTATTGTCTTTATGTGTGAACCGCGAAATTATCGAGGAGTTAGACCTTTTGCCTCCCACCTATACAGTCCGGGTTCGATCCCCGGTGAATATGGACGTGGAAAACATGGCGTACGATGCTTTTGGCCAGCAGGTTTCCTCGGGGTTCTCGTTTACCCCGTCCTTATTCCGTCGCCGCTTCACACTCATCTCATTAATTCCTCTGGCTGGAAGGTGACAGTCCTGTCTCGCTTGTTGAGCAGCTGGCACACACTTCACTACCACCCACATTGCCAGAAGGCGGTAACACAAAGTGGTTTTCCATCCATAGTGAATATGTTTGGGTTGCCTTAGTGTGACATTTTACGCTTCGAATGGACAGACGCGAGAAAAATCACCTGGGACCCATGGTTCCCATGTTTGAAACTGTCCTAGTGGCTAACTACCACACAGGGAAGCACAAAAGAAGATAGACGGATGGTCGCAACAACAGCGAAATTGCACTTGTATCTCGATACCAGGCACCGCAGACTGAAATGTGAGAACAATATGAAATTCCTTTCTTATCAATAGTTTAGAAATACGTAGGATTTGTAATGTATCCACACTTTTTAATTTCTGAGCCTACATTCTAAGTAAATCACATCTCAGGCATTGTTTCAATGCCTTATGTGCGTATCTGCAGCTCTTCTGCGTGATAATTGTCAGAATGCATTATTGTAGAGCCGTTGCTCAATTGACTGAGCCAATCAGAACAAGATTACTACAATTTTTTGTGAAAATATTTCTGCACCACTTCGTTACAGGTCTTCAAGTGCAAACTGCAGTTCTGCTTGATGATTGGTGATTGCATGTTTTTAACTGTTATGTGTCTTTTACTGCAAGTCACACGTGTGCTATGTCTCAGTAACTTTGTTCTGATTGGTACAGATAAATTACAATCGTCTTTCCAGAAATACACGCTACCAATAACAACTAAGCAAAACTGTAGGTTTTCCCGTAAGGCATTGAAACAAGTTCTTGCAAAACTACTTTCACCAAGAATTTACTATGCAAGAGATAATTTAATTGTTGGCGGTGAAGCGCCATTGTTGTTGATTGTGTGGCTTGCCTGTCCAACATGGCAGCGAAGGGTATGCCAACGTAACACTTGTGAACGTTTATAATGCGCTCTCACGTGTGTGTGCTGTAAAGTTGGTCGTATATTTATTATTGCTTTTTGAGCTGTTATATTTTTCTAGTGGTTTTTTTACGTGGCCAATAGTATGGTTAACCGAGTTGTCTTTATTTGTCAGTTATAAGCCATTTCCTCAACGCAAGGAGTTTAAAATTTTGCCTCCTTTTTAAGAGTGAGTGACAGTCACCATCTTGAATTAATATATTTTGTGTCAACTTTTCTTCTGGCCACGGCCGTAGAAGAACAGGTCTGGACACTCGCCTATCTAACAATGTATTTTGCTTAACCCCCTTGTTGTTTGGCTGTAGTTCGTCAAGTTACCGAGAATGTCGTACTTTTTGGCGCTGTTTTCCGGGCGGTCGGACTCAAACTCCGTCCACTTTTTTCCATTGTTAAATTTATAAAGTAAATAAAGATTGCTGGAGCCTTTTCTTAAATTTGTGAACGAAGAAAGTATTCCATAAATTGATAAAAAAAAATACGTTTTGATAAATAGTTTATCTTAGCGGAAAGGAAGTGGGCGGAGTTTAGTCCGACCGCCGTAACATCAGCGCCAATAAAACACAATATTCTCGGTAACTTGGCGAACTACAGCCAAACAACAAGGGGGTCAAATATCCAGGCGAGTGTCCAGACCTGTTCTTCTACGACCGTGCTTCTGGCTAAATTCATGAAAATTTAACTTATCTGCGGAGTAGAATACATACTGATAGAATTTTAGACACAAAAAAACTTTATTTTCCGTTACTGTTGTTACAGATCGAATTACAGTTAAGAAAGTAATAAGAATTTTCTACCAGCAGTTCGATTTGTAATAACTGTTACGACAAAGATATATTTACGTTGTTTAAAATTCAGTCAGTATGTATTTTTTTTTTTTTAGTTAAGTTAAAGATCCAAAAATGTATCAGAAAGAAGAAAAGTTATGATAAGAAATACAAAAATTCAAGATGGTGACCATCACTCAGCCCGATGTATGTTGCTAATACCTAAGTATTGGTTTATAATTATAATCCCAACAGTCGATCTCCATGTTGTGTCCTTAAGTTGTACGTACAATAAAATTTCGAGTCCGGCAACTTAACAGTAGAACTTCAGAGACGTTTCATGGTTCTTACAATGCGCCTATTAGGTCATTTTGCTTCAATTTGTGCTTAAACTTAATTTAATACGATTAAGTCTAGGCGATTGTGAACTGTATTTGTGAGCGAAACGTTACACGTAGCTCTTCATCATCGTAAGATATTTTATGCCTGAAACCATTTGACGGTGGCTGTGCATATTGAGACAGAAAATTAGGCTGAATAATTGCTAATGTTTTATGAATCACGTGTTACTGGCAGGTGCATTGAATGTAAACTGGAAACTTACAAAGGAAAAAACTGGTACACATCACCCTGCGATTCGTGTAATCACCGTGTTATGTCACGTATTTTATCAAATGTCTATGAGATAAACGCAGAATGTAAGTAACTTAGCATTTATTTCGTCGAGTCGACGACCGTACTTTACTCTCTTGCCTCGTCAGCGGTGTCGTGCGTGGATGTGTTCCAAGATAAGCGATATTCAATAACGGTAAAGTGAGCACCAAATATTTAAACTTTGGAAAATATCACTAGCCGTTTACTCATATAATTTAACATAACAATAGTTACCTTACTTGTCGTACTGTTGCCAGCGAATTGCTGAATGCAGTTTCGTGTATTTTCTCATTTAAATGCAGCAATACTGAAATAAAATCAACTGAATTCGACATATTTGTGTTCTCTTAAATTAATGAAAAATGGTTCAAACTATGTATGTTCCTACCGACTGCCCAATTTTTCATACGCGTGCAAACATCAAGTGACGTGTCCAGAGAGGTTAGACACTTCCCGTCGTTCGCCATTACGCGCGGTACTACACGAATTGGCTGAAAATAGAAATTTAGCAGGGATATTTTTAGTGATCTCTTTTTTCCCCTAACCGTCTATATACACAACTATGAGTTGTCTGTTTGACGGCAGAGGCAGGTACACTTCCGAGCCGTTAATGTGCAAGAAACGAGGTACGATTTCTCCAATATTCCGGCATCAATCATAGGACAATATTCTTACTGATTCCTGCAGGCATGTCAATGCCACCTGCTTATGGTGATTAATTGTGAGAAAACTATACAATCTGCTAGGTTTCAACATTCGTTCAGCGTAGCGGAAGCTTTGATTATGCTATTGGCTGTCGTCAGTACGTGAAATTATGAAGCTATTTGACTGAAATAGTCAATTTGATGCTTGTGAACTGTCTATAATCACGCATGTCATGTCGAAGAAGTTTCATATACAATCATGCTTGTTGCAAGAAACTGCAGCGTTTTTAAGGATGTGTTGGGGCAAGAAATTGTCGCGGTAAATAACCATGTCTACTGATAGTTAAGAGCCAACGATTTTTGGTGAAAAGAAATCTGCTACAATTTACAATTTGTTTCAACGGTTTACGTGCAAATCTGCAGCTCTGCTTCATGGTCAGTGATTGACTCTTTATAACTCTCAGCGTCTCGTGGTTTTACCCGCAAATCACAGATGTGTGGTGTCGCAGTGAACTTGTTATATTTGACACAGTCAAATGATATACGCCTATGCAATAATAAATACTGTCAATTACCATGAGGCAGAGCTGCAGATCTTTACGTAAGACATTGAAGCAAAGTGTTGCTGTATTATTTTCACCAAAAATCGCGGACTCTACTGATGGTTAGAGGTGATGGTTTATTGCGGGCAAATTCGACTGTATGCTGAGTTTCAACGCATGTTCAGATTACCAGAAGATTACTGACTTTAGCTTGTACTTGGAGCTCTTACCCTATTTGACTGGGCCAATGAGAATCTCGATATTGTAATATTTATGCCCGTTATTGGTCCGCAGACGACTACGTTGTGTCAGACGTATATACTCACTCAGCCATATATGTTGCAAGAAACTGCAGTGTTTCAAGGGCATGTTGCCACATAATATTTTCGCGATATTGCCCCAGTTTGTTTCAGTGTCTCATGTACTCGTCTGCATTTTTGCTCCATGATCAGGGATTGGATGTTTTAACTCTCATGTGTCTTCAGTTTCTACCCACAAATGAAAATCGTGTGGTGCAGCAGTAGCCTTACTGTTATTGGCACAGTCAAATTACAGACGTTACTTCACTCAGACACTCTGCCAACAACCATTAAGCATACTTGCAGATGTGAACGTAAGGCACTGAGACAAATTGGGGCAAAATTCTTTGAAAAGTTCATGATATTGACCATCAGCTCTACTCATGGCGTATTATAGTCGGATGTGACGTGGCTTGCCTTGAAACGGTTTGCCTGTGAGCGTCAGTTACGCCGTTGTACTGCCGAGCAGAGGGGGCATGTTGACGAGAGCCGTGTTTTAGCCAAAGTTCGCGCCAGCCGCTATATGAGCCCAGGGCTTGCCGCCATAAATCCACGTGGCGCACACTTTGCGGCAGTAGTTTGGGCTGTGGAAGGGGATGTGTGCGGGATGCTTTGCGGCGGTCTGCGCGCACTGGGAGGGTTTGTGTGTGTGTGTTGGGAGGGTTCACCAGGAAGAATCGTCTGGAGGGTTGGTTGTGAGGAGGGTGAAGAAGCCAAGTGCCGAGATGAGTGCAGGGAAGTGTTTCCTCTCTTAATGACTCGGTCTACTTCTCCGTGGTCTCACCGAGGGCAGCACTGTCGCCGTCAAGAAACTGGGCTTGTCAGAGGAAAAGAGGCAAAAGTAGTGGGGAAGATATCTACACTTACATTGGCGGGTTTTCCGCTAGCTGCACTTTTTCTAACATTTTACGACTAAACATTTTCCACACGGTTGAAAGAAACGAAAATGTGTCTTACAATACCGTGTCCAGAATTAACTTAGGACCTCGCTCTCTAGTTTAGCAGTGGTTTCGAAAATATTTTTGTAACGCAAATTCATACATATATAAAAAATTCCTTTGGCAGTTTAAACACGTATATAACAACGTTTGTAAATTAATTTTTCTGTTTCAATACACCAAACTGATATTTAGATTTTTGCCCCCGAAATAATTTACATTTTGTTGTGAAAATAAGCCAAAATGAAGCTAAATAATTTTTTGCTCCCAAACGGTATTATTTAAAAAAAAAACGCACTGGCAAAATTATGTACCGTATGACTTTACACTATCTCAATTTTTTTCAAAGCACTTGGTTAAAAAAAATATTTTAGTTATTTGCAATTGTTTGAAATAAACGGGAGATCATGGCCTTAATTGCAATTGAGATAAATTGATGTAAATCGCAAATATACGCATACTGAAATATGAAAAGTGAGTGAGCGCAAGAATGCTCTGAATACACATAGAAAATCTTTATATAACAAAATAAAATAAAAAAATGAAACATGAAAAATTATTTTCAGTTTCCTCAACGGATTTATTTAAAGGCAATCGAGTTGAGGTTAAAGTAAACCTAATTGAGGAGTTTCAAAATTTTTGTTAATTTAATTGTAATCTTTCAAAAAGTGTGAACATAAATACTGCAGTATAGCTATTATTATTATTATTATTATTGGTCTATCAAAAATCTTAAATCAAATAAATCTTCAGGACGTATTGGTATCCCTAATTTTATAATTAAAGCCTGTGCTGAAATCTTTGCCCCCATATTAAATAAGGTCATTAATACTAGTTTGTCTTGTGGAATTTTTCCAAATATGTGGAAACAGGCAAACTTAATTCCTATTTTTAATAAGGGTGATAAGCATAATCTTAATAATGTAGTATCTCCACTTAACCTAACCTCAGCTTTGGAAGATAGTGTTTACCATTATTTTACTAAATCCATGGGCCCTGAGATGGTATATTAGAAAAAATAGAATTCATTTTATAATCTAAGTAAAATTGAGAGAACGGTAGGTAAAAATAAGCAAATTTATTTAAGGAAAATATTTAGGGCTTGAAAACAATAGGATTATCAATAAGATTTTGTCAATATTGGGTTTCTTTTCCCTGTAGAAACAAAGACATTCTATGACGCTGCAATATTGAGAATACAGCTTAGTAATGTAAAAGGAAAATTAAACACATTAATATACTATTATTTAAGACTCTTACTAGACCATTGAATATTTCAGAAGAATGAAAATTGAGTGTAGTATACTGTGACTCGAAACAAATATAATATATATATATATATATATATATATATATATATATATATATATATATATATATATATATATATATATATATATATATATATATATATATATATATATATATATATATATATATATATCTGTCAATAATTATCAGAATGACACTGAGTTCCGTGAGTTTAGAATACTGTTTTCCATTCTTTAGTTATTTGGTTTTCGAATTACCATATTCCTGCAGTTTATTGTAGCAATTATGCATAAAATTTAGGATTTGCCGGTGACTTCTTAATCTAGGGTTCTTCGCGGGCTGTTTGGCACTACTCCAAGAAAATCCAAAAATTGAGCAGTTCTCTGCGAAAATTGCAGAAAAATCATTACTCCGCTACTTTCAAAACAGAAATATTAATAGCGCCAGGTCGTGTGAAGTTCTTCCCAGGAATTCCTCGAAGAAAGCAAACTGAGGCATTTCTTTCCTCAAGAATCTTCTCAGCCGGACCTCTACCATCACAAAAATGTATTCCATTTTTTCCCCTTAAAACCTTCTATTCTTATTTATTGTTGATTCCACAGTGAAAAGGTTTTGTTTTCGAAACGTAGTACAACATAACATACATTCTTCCTACTAGCAAATCGATTACTATTTTGGTCTGAAAATTATTTGTAGGGCCAGGTAGTTTTCGCGAAAAGATTTTCGCAGCACTTTGCTTCAGTTCCTTACGTGCGCACCTGCATCTCGGCTTTGTGGTCAGTTATTGGATGCCTTAACATACAACGTTTGGAAGTTAAACCCGCAAATCACAGACGTGATATGTGGTAGTTATCCGTGTACTGATTGGCACAGTCTAATGAATAACGACTCTCCACAAAAACACTATGTCAATAGCCATGAAGTTGAGCTGCAGGTGTACACGCAAGACATTGAAACCAAGTGGGGCTAAAATCGTTTCTCGAAAACTACCGGGCCCTAATGATTTGTTTTAAATAAAATTGTTCCACCTAGTAAGAGCCTTTACAATAAAATATTAAGATTAACAAAATAATTTCCTGCAATACTCGAGACAAAAAAACACACATAAATATATACACTTAAACTAGTCACAGAGAATATTTACCATACAACAATAATAATTACAATGTTAGCATTGCATGAATTTCGTAGATAGTAAAAAAATATTCTTAGCAATATCTGTAAATTAACTTATGTGAATGTTACAATAACTACATGCCTATTTCGCTCCTTAGTACATTTTCTAAAGTAGTGGAAAATATAATACACATACATATTAATTTTCATTTTAAGAATATAATCTCGAATTGTCAACGTGGTTTTCAGTATAAAAGGAATATTACAACTAATTTATTTGAATACATAAATGAAATTTATTGTGCTGTCATATCGAGAGGTCAATATGATGTTATATATTTTGATCTAAAAAAGCATTTTATACTTGTCAACATTCCATCATTCTGTATAAACTTAGGAACTTGACTGTGCCTATATTAAATTGATTCAGAGCTATTTGATGGACAGAACTTTTACTGTAAAAGTTAAGAATGTATTTTCCACTTCCTTTCTTGCATCCTCTGGTGTCCCTCTAGGTGGCACTTTGTCTCCTCTTATATTTAATCTGTTTATTAACGATATTGTACAGCAATTAAAATTTGCTAATTGCCTATTGTATGCTGATGACCTGAAAACATTTGCTAAAATTAGTAACATATCAGATTGCATTAAACTTCAAGTTGATATTGACTTAGTCCGTAAGTGGTTTAATAATATTATTATGAATCTAAATTATGATAAAACTATCTGTATTACATTTACGCGTAGAACTCATCCTATAAAGTTTGACTATTCGGTAAATAATTCCAAAATTAAACGTAATGATAGTGTACATGATCTGGGAATATTATTAGATAGTAAACGTTATTTTCGTTCACATGTTGATAATTTAATCTCCAATGCTCATCGTACTTTAGGGTTAATAAAATTCATGACCTATACTGCTTCTTCTCCGTATTCCTTAATTAGCCTTTATTATGCTCTGATTAGGTCTAAGTTAGAATACTGCTCTGTTATTTGGAATAGTATTACCAACATGGACTCGAATCGTATTGAGTCAGTACAATACAAAATATTCAAAACTATTTACATGAGGTTCTCTCAACCGCTAATACCTTTCAGTTATGTGGATATTCTTACTGATTTTAGGACTAACAACTTTACATGCTCGTAGGATAGTTAATGATGGTCTATTTTTGTTAACTCTTTTCTCTATTACTTTGATCGTCAAACTAAAACAAACAATACAGGTTTAAAAGTGCCAAACCATATTAGTAGAAACTTTAATCTTTTTTCGCATTATCTAAAAATAATAACTTAATTAACAGAGGTATACTTAATTTTAATGATATTCGTGAGTTTGACCCTTTTAAGGATAGAAAAATTTTATTCTGTGACTTTAAATAAGGTTGATTTGGTGTGTCTCATTTCTGTTTTCTTTTTAAATGTCTTGCTGCATGTTGTCTTGTCAGTGTGTTGTACCTGTCTAGTCCATTGTTTTTGTACGTCTGTATTTATTTGTATGTCCTTTGTTAATTGTGTATCCAGTGTTTCTGTATTTGTTTCTGTCGTTTGTTTAGTGTTTATCCTGTTATTGGTCGCAAGACTGTGTAATAGCACTTTAAACATAACAAATAAATAATTATTATTATCATCAGCATATATAATCACTAGAGCCACGAGGTGACAGCAATTTCAGCATTTTAACAACGAGGTCTTTCATTTATTTCAAACAGTTGTAAGTAACTCGAATATTTTTTAACCAAACGATTTGAAAAAAAAATGTGAGTCTATGTACAGTCATACGATACACGAATTTGGCAGATGGTTTTGAAAAATAATGTACCGTTTCCTAGAAAAACATTATTTTGTTTAATTTTGGCTTATTTTGACAACAAAATGTGTGATATTTCAGAGACAAAATCTAAAAATCCGTTTGGTGTACTGCAACAGAAAAATTCAGATTCAAACTATGATATATAAGCGTTAAAACTGTAAGAATGAATTTTTGATACATGGATTAATTTGCGTTAAAAAATTATTTTCAAAAACACTGCAAAACTAAATAACGGGGCTATAAGAGTCATTAAGGGTGTAAAGAAGGTGAAGGCATACCACAACAACCATGGCCAAGTCAGGATTCGAACCCAGGACCTCTCGTACTGTAGACCGGCATTTAACCGACTACGTACGCTGTCGAGGCAGGCTAAAGCCTTGAGTTCCTCACGGAAAGATTTTTGCCAATTTTTTTTATTGCCTTACATGCACATCGGCAGCTCGGCTTCGTGATTATTGAGAGAGTGTTTTTGTTCCGACACGTCTTTCATTTGACTGCTACAATCAGAATAAGGTTATTGTGACACCATATACGTCAGTGGTTTGCCAGTTTTACTCCAAAACAAATGAGTGTTAAGTTGTTCATTCCCAGATCGTAAGGCAGTGAGGCGGAAGTGCATGTAAGGCATTGGAACCTAATGGTGTAAAATCTTTTCACCACAGAATCGTGGCTTTAATCATCACTTTATTATCCTAACTTTTTTTTTTTAAAGATTTTTATGTAAGGTGAATTGTAATGCTAATATGTGAATCGAATTTAAAAAACCTTATTTATTGTAACAAAATGGAAAAATTCGATTTTTTTCTATAGCTTTTTAACTAATGAGTGTCGTCGCATATTATCAGGTAGTATTATATATATTTTATATTCAATCATATAAATTTTTTGGTTAATTTTTGTGGTAATATATTTTTCCTCTATAACTTTATTTACAGACATTTCGAGGATACATTTCCGACTTTATTTTTTATAAGCCGTTGCCGCGCAAAAATAAATACACTCCGTCTTGTCTAACCTGTATTTGTATGCGTTTATTATTTTTTTCGGACGATCTCAAAAATTCACGTTTGCCTTTGGATAGCCTATTGTACATACATAAGGTAGACTAAATAGAGTGTTCTTTAACAAACACGTGCTGGACTTGTATTAGAAACATTCGACACCCGCTCTCCAGTTACTGCATACGACACTATAGACTTATGGACACAGTGCAGAATGATGCGAGTAAGTTCCAACAATATCCACATGCTTAGTAAAAATATTACTGTCACTGTCACAGATAGAGTAAACATACCACTTAGAAGATAAAATGATTACATACTGTAATAATAAAGTAAATTGCTTTGGTACGTACGGTTACTAATATAACATTGATTCTAGAGTTGACACATTTTCAGTGTGGCTTTAATATTTACATGCCTGTTAATATAACATTGTTTCTAGAGTTGACGTATTTTCAGTGTTGCTTTAATATTTACATAATTGAAACATATTTTCCATGAACTTGACACTTCATTGTAGTTAAAATATCACACTGTTTTATATATGAAGTATTGATTAATGTTAAATTATTTATATTGACATGTAATTTACAAGACTTTTTTCTCCACCGTTTCCTGACAACAGTCATTAATCCGTTTGCAAGTAATTCTGCAGTTTTATAACACTGCTTGATTTCCCTTCATTTGTCGTTGTCTTACCTGTCGCCAAATAACGAAAGTTACATTATCGGACCCTGAATAACAGTTCAATAACAACACTAAACATTTATTTATTACTATTACATTGACTGTCACATTGATTGTTGCACCCAGAAGAAAGTGGTACGTTGCTACTCAAATATTTAACTTTCATTAAACTGATGTATAAATCTTATAAAAATGTATTTTATAGAAAGAAGTTATTGAACTAATGTTAATACTCTCCAAATTAAATATTTAATTTTATTTAAGTGATGTAAAAATCTTATTGTGACACTCTTTTTCAGAAGGAATCCTTTAATAAATGCCCGAAAGTTTCTGGACCAAAAAATGTATGTAGTCTTAGAATATAGAGGACTTTAAGTTCGGTTTTGAAATTTTCCGTAATAAGTTAGCCAAGCATAATGTTTGTTTTCATTTATACTTATAACAATGTAACATCAATTCTGCTTTCGAAAACATGAGCTAGGGTAGCTATTAAGGTAATGAGAACGTAACTCTTTTTCCATTTCTTCCAACTATCTGTAACGCTACACTCATTTTCACAGCTATAATTTCGGGAAATTTGTTTTAACAACGTCGAAAAAAAGTGTTTCTCAGGGAAAGCTATTGCTGCAATTTATAACTGCCAGAACATTTTTTTTATTCGGTCGCGGGACGTCGAAGATGGCAATTTATCTCTCCAGTACATCCGTTGAGAGAGTGAAAGGGAAAATTCACTCGCGTCGGTTGGCACGACCGGAAAGAATTCGATCGCAATCTGTCTCCCGCTTTTGTTCGAATGACGGGCGCGTCGTGGAGCGAAAAGAGCTGGCATTACGAGGGAGGTGGTGCGAGGGTGACGCAATGGTGTGCATGGTGATGTAGAAGAGAGCCTGCGAAGGTAGTTTGGGCAAGAGGGAGGGAACTAATCAGTTAATGGTTTTTAGATAGTGTATGTAGCGTGTGTCCCAATGGTTGAAAAAAAGGAGTTGGGGGGTGTGGCGGGTGCTGCTTGGAAAGAGAGAGAGAGAGAGAGAGAGAGAAGGGAAGGAGAAATTCGTCCGAACGGAAAACCCACAAACCGACGAGTTACGTGAAGTATATGTATTTTGCAAACGTTTAATATTTACCAGTGGTAGGACTCCTGACTACGTTTTTTAACTCCTTGTTCCACGCCATCCGCAAATAACTGTCAGTCGAGATAAAAACGTGATATCTGTAAATATGGAGGCGTTATTTGTAGTTGATGCTGTAAGAACTCTTAAGTGTATTTCGTTTAACAAGCTGTAAAAGTTAAGTATAGGTGAGTCGGGATAAAGTGAGAGCTTTTGAAAACGTAGTTACTTTTGTCTTTTCAGATAATTTGTATTCTCTTGTCATTTTTTAAATAAAAACAAAGCACTACCGGTAATAGTTAAAGTATTAATATTACACTGTACTAAAAAGTTGTCTGAAATCAAAATATACAATATTTTTTAATAATTTCAAGACAAAGTATTATTCGAAAAAACTCACTTTACTAGAATTTATTCGTTTGTAGACACACCCCATTGCTCATGTTTTATTGAGCAAACTTGTATTGAATGACAATTTGTTGCTATGGGAGTTAACAGTTAGAATTTATTGCTTTGTGGATATCTCATGTTTTGTTGACCAAACTTGTATTGAATTACACAACCTGAGCAATGGTGTATGTCTACAAACCTATAAATTCTAATTGTAAACTTCCATTGCAACAAACATTTAAAAGGATCTACCCACTTGAACACGAACCACCTATAAGACATTTGTAAACATAAGTATAAAAAACAAAGACATATTGATGCGGAATCAGATGCCAACATCTGATTGCCCTTAAATACCGTTTATTTATTACTGTTAAGAACTATCTACATGTGCTGCATCCCAACCTCTGTCCTAAGACGACGATGCGCTGATTGGTGCAAATGACCCTCTGACGTCACAGTTTGGTTCGAATCTCCCGTGTCTTACGACGTTCTGTGCCCCAAACAATTAGTTCCGAAAAATGAACATCTGTCTAAACTCTGCCGTATGTCCTATTATGAGAAAAGTAGAAGATAACCTTTTCTTTACAAACTAAGTTGTTTCGCGCACAACTATCAAAACAATACAAATGAACTAAAATATAATCAATTCATGCTTATAATGCATTACGTAGAACATTATTATAACTAATATCTAAATTGAAATTACTTACGGAAAAAAATAAAGCCAATTCCTGCTTTATTTCACAAGCAGTATACAAGTTATTATTAATTCATATGTAACATAAAACTTTTAACATCATATTTTATTTAATTGCATTTGAGTGGATAGTTTGTAAAACAACCATGCATTAACAGGGACGCAAATTAATTACACCCGGCTAAAATGTATTTCAGCCGTGTAAAACGCACTGAAAGAAAAGAAACACATACACAAAATACGACTTACGTTAAATATGAACTTGTATTGTAACCGTGCCACTTTAAAATTTTAAAACAAATATTTTAGTTAAACGTTACGTTCGTAGTATTTACGGCGCTCTAGCGGCTGTACCACCAAGCTCAGGTCAGGACATAGGCCTACAACATCGTTGACCATGTTCGGACTCCGTCCAAAATAAAGTCACTGTAAGTTAAGGTTGGGACACGTACACGTCCGTAGGTACGTCTGATTGTTAACGGACCTTTATTGCTGTGATAATATTAACAAGTAACACATATATGTTAACTACAAGACAGTAATGCTCAGGGCTTCGTTATTGCTAGAGATCCGGATATGTCGCGGGTTCAACGACCAGCAGGCTAGACTCCACAGTCCTGTATACACTATGTCCTCAGCTACTTGAACACTAGCTGTTGCTCCAGTGAGTGCCCAGTTGTACTTGTGACAAGGTAGCGCGGCAGTCATTGAGTGTTTTTATGCAGGTCTGCTATTGGTTCACAGTCCTCAAGGAAGAGTTCCAGTAAAAGTGAGCCAATCACGAAAGTAACTAACGTGTATAGGAGTTTGAAATCTAATTTCTTCTGAAATGAATTCGAGAAATTTCAGGGTCTTTAAATGAATCGGGAATTTGCAAAAGGGACCAAGTCCAGTATTTGAGCAAATTCAGGTTATGAACATTTTCTTGGCTGTCAGCAACAAAATAAACCAAGTCCTATACAAGAAGTACGTTAAACGGACTGGGGTTCATGATTGTGCCAATAGCGCATTATTTTGTTTATGATTTACGTGATTATTGTTGAAGAATCAGTTACCATGTGGTTCAATAGTTTTTTCACTAGCGTATACTAAGGTTCTACACCAGGACATTATGATTTATCTGATAGTGTAATACATAACAATGCTTTATAGGTATAAGGCACGGTGTGGTGTTGTGTTTACAAAATGTGTTTTTATGTATGTATCTTATTATTAGTTTTATCACTAGAATACACCAACATTGCACGAATATCTACTCAAGACATCACGTCTTATGTGCCATTGTAAGAAAGAACGTTACTTATTTTTTAAAAGATACCACGTCCAATAACATAATTAATTTCTAAACGATAAAAGACAAAAGTTTTTCTATGTCAATTATGTTTCATATTATTCCACACACAGTATAATTTCAAGTTATCCATTTTTGATAACCTGTTTCACTCTCAGATCCACAATAATACATTTTGTTGCTTCACAACAATCTACTCACTTGGACTTGGTCCATTTTGCAAATTCCTGATTAAATTAGACAGTGTTATGCAAAAATTATTCAACCCACACTTCAATCTATATCGTACAAAATAATATTCATGTCTAGATGAATATGATAAACTTACAAACCTCATATTAATGAAAATATGCCACAGATTTTTAAGTAAACCGTAACATAAATCACATGTATGGCATTCCCAATACTTCAATATTATTTATATGTAGATTTGAGGTTTGACTCTGAGATGCGCAACTTTATTCATTCGTAAAGTTTGTAAATAAATATGTGTATGCTATAATTATGTAATTAGTCAAAATTGTCGTAGAGACTTCAATCAAGTTTTATTTTATTCAGTATTTCAATGTAAGCTGTTTTATGTATAGGGAATAGCCGAATTAACTTATTTCGATGTTAACTAAATGTCATACTTAATTGCCGGCCTATCGGTATCAAACTGTAAAAAAGGAAGCTTAGAGGAAAGATTTATGTTTTCACGCTGTAATAGCTACAGAGTACACAGCGGGGTAGCAACAGAGTAGAGGCTGGGAGAGAGAGGGTCAGCCAACCCTCTCCCCCCTTGAAGGCGCCCATAGCCGTTGCTTGTAGGCGGGGCTTAGATGGTCATCATGCTGTGACAATATATTAAACATATGTAAATAATGTAAGTAAATTAATGAAACTTCAACAGTTTATACAAATAAATATAAATGTCAAATGTACTAATTTTCAAAATGATCGAATAAATGGTTTGCGTACAGTTGAGCATACGATAAGCTATTGTGCCAGGAGGTCACTGATTGGCTGGGAGTTGTCTCCATGAAGGAGAAGTGGAAGCTTTGTCGCTGTGCGAGGGTGAGGCACTCTTGTCGCGTGTGCCGAACGCGAAAGACGTCGGTGAGGCATCGTTGTTTTTATTGTAGACATGCCTACGTAAAGTGACGCCTCGCGAATTTAAGAAGCCGGTGCGAAATTGATTTTATAGATTGGGCTATAAAATATAGATTATGCTTATATAGCATAAAAAGAGGTTTAATATTTAGTAATAGTGACTCCTGTACTCTGGCGCATCCGGTCCTAAACCCTACGTCACCGAGAAATACAACCAATCGCTTATTTATTTGACCTACCGCAAGTATTATATTAACTGTATCCTCGAACAGTACCATTACCGTGCAGGTTTATACTAAAAGCAACGAATTAATAGCAGAGAAAAAACGTTGCATAATGGCGCCCAACGTGGGGCCAGTCAGTATTTCTAACGACCGTACAGAAATACCGGTTCGTGGACGGACTTACGGCGACCCTGAGTATAAGAGATTGAGTGCGGAAAGAGAAACAATTGCGTATTAAAAACTTTGACGCGAGGCATTGAACTTTCGACGGCGAGGGTGCGTGGTGACGTGTTCGTTCGTATGCTGTTCGTGTTCCTGTGCCTGGAAGACAACTCGACCACACGACTCCACGACGACGAAGGAGGGTCTTTGGTTCCAGTCCCAGAGAAGACGACTCGACGACTCGACTACACGGCAACAGAGGTGACGACGACGTCAGGTTACAGGTAGCCAAACCTGAGGCGGTGAGTGTGAAATCACGTATCAGTCAGCCACATATTCCCATGGACATACTGCGAGGAAGTGAACGACGCGTCGCTGTAGTGTTGTTGGTGTAGATAGTGTTTGCATGCCACATAACTGTAGCTATGTAGATAGATGGAGACTAGGCACCGGGCCACAAGACGTATGAAAGCTGCAATGCTTTCACCAGAGGAGCAAAGGCACGTTGTGGATAAGTAGTGAGGGATGTATAAATAACACAGACGAACAGGCAATCAGTGAGACCACTGGCATGGGGGAACTAGCTTCGGTGGCGAACGACCCAGGTTTGAGTCGGGACACAGACAGCTCAGGCACAGATATTTCACAAGTTAGTACTTGGCGCCTAGAGCAACATTATGAACCAATTTATTTACAGTCATTCATGGGGAATTTAATGAATGTTATGAGAGGTAAGGAGGAGCGACTAGCAGAGAGAATAATTGTAGGCGTTGGGGAACAGATTCGCGGCGATCTGAAGGAGAGTATTTGGTCACTAGAGAGCAAAATTGATGCAGTAGTAGAAACGGAGCGTGAATTCGTGGAACACAGTACAGAACTCGACACCAAGTCAGAAAACCGGGTCCAGGGAATGCAACGAGAATGGCGTGAGGCAGGCGACGAGCAAGAGGGCAGCGTCGTGCAGGCCATATGGAGGCACTCGAGGAAAAAAATAGACGCTAAGTAAACCTTAACATAAATCACATTTATGGTATTCACAATACTTCAAAGTTATTTATATGTAGATTTGAGGTTTGACTCTTTTTTTGCATAACACTGTCCAATTATTGTTTACTTAATCAGGAATATATTTTGAGCGTATGTAGTATCGCGGAAAAGATAGATCGGTTTTCCTACTTCCAGGACGAGAAAACTTCCAGCTGGGGTAGAAAGTTTTGGCCGACTTCTACAGCAGTTAGCGAGTGGGCGTGTTGTAGCGGTTGTGTTCCAGGAAGGTGTGGTGATGGCGAGGAAGGCGATGGATGAAGGGACAGGGGGGGGCGAGAGACAGGCTAATCAATCAAACCGGCAAAACTTTCAAGCAAATGAAAATTCTGTCTCACGCTCTAGAACGCGGTGGGGTTTATTCTTGTTTTACACGTCTGTTAAACGTTTTATTTGTTGTTTGTATATGTGCTGTGAGTATTAAACATGGCTGTGATTACTTGATGGCGTACCTAACTTTTTCTCCACCATCTGTTTGCTGTAAAATTTCGTACGAAAGAAATTTTCGGATTTTTTTTTTTCCTTTTATTGAATTCATAGAATCTAAAGAAATAAATTTTAACTTCAAAGTTTCCAAATCTTTTTAAAGTATTTCAGTACTATACAAAGATATGCTAAACGGCGTTAGTTTAAAAAAATTGCGCAAACTTTTTATATTACTGTGTGGGTTTTTTGATAAGTCATTCATAAATTTTGAACTATACAAGTGAAGTAACGTATATCAGAGGAAAAATCAAAAGTTAATTTAATATGTACGTCAAAAAACATTCTAATAATGAATTTTTGTGCATAACACTTATTAAATTAATCTCTAATAGAGTTCTTATCTTAAGAATTTGGTTTTCTTTTGCTACGTTTGACTACACAAAAACTCAAATTCATACGTGTTTCATAACATAACTCTTATGTTCTTTTGTAAATATAAACGTTTGCTGTCAATGAAAACGATAAAACATATTGGCATCATCACTACAGTAAGATTTTTATCATTTTAGTAGTTTGCGAAGGGTAACGCCATAATTATTATGAAAAAACCTAACTACTTAATACCTAGCGAGTTGGGGCAGTAGTAATACAGTTGTCTCAGAGCCTGAGGGACTCGCCTTTGATTTTTAGGTCGGTTTTATTTGATTATCCGATATCACTACAATCAAATTTAATGTCTCTTTAGTATGCTTAACCGATATATTTCTGCTTTCTCCGTGTAAGTCTACCATAGCCATTACACTGACCGAGGTAATATAAGTCGGCTTTATGCATTATCTAGAGCGAGGTCGTTAAAAACGGTGGCACATAACATGATACAAAATAGGTACTCGAAAAGGAATTTGCCATGACCTTAGTAAATAAACCTTCCCAGGATAGTTATGAAACAGCTGTTTTTATATTTATGATATATTACTTAATTGCTATATAATTAATTCTGAACTTTTTGTTTTCTCATAAATGAGTTAACATTTAAGCACATCCTATCACTTCATTACTTACGAACTATGTAAAAATAGTTTTTTAAATGTGTAAATTAATACATAATTAAAGTTAACATTTATATTCCCTTTAAACAGAGTTGGTGTAATAAATGTAAGGGATCCCTCAAGGGTGTTCAAGGGGTCAGAAACTACTATATATATATATATATATATATATATATATATATATATATATATATATATATATATATATATAGTTTTTTACATATTTTGGTGGTATGTTATCAACTACTTGCGGGAGATAAATGTAAAGTTTAAAAATTTTTTTTAAATTTAATAGCGTAATAAAGATAACTTTAATTGTTGGACACTGACTTTACTTTTAGCAATACGTGTGGGAAGCGTATCATCTGTTGTTGACTGCTACTAGATATTATGTACGAAGGAAATACATTAAGTAGCGAATATATGTCTGTAATGTTGGCACACTGTTGAAATTATGTTTCCGGTAGTAGTTTGAGTAGGCCTATTTTATTTACTAAAATGAATAAGTACATTGTTGCAGAACTCAGATACATCTGGCATCAATACAGTCGGTATAGTGAGACGGAGACCCTAACAGTACAAATGTTGATTAGACACACACTGCGTTTACTTCTGTAACCGTTGTTGAGACTGCTCCCTAGGATTGTTAGATTTTCATAGCGAAACGTTTATTTAAATTCCATACTTCTACCCAACAACTGTGTCGTATTGAAGTACTCTTAGTAGCCAACAAGGTCTAGCGTCATCGACATAAAGATTCATGTAGAGGATCAACTCGGACGTCAAGGCCGCGTGTGAAAACTATATATTTTAAAACCTTTAACGTCTTGAAAAATGTTTCACTACTTACCCTGAATTTATCAATACACCAATGTGACATTTTTACGACATCTACTCCCTTTTAGGCTCTGAACAATAATACACGCAAAAACAACGTAAATAGGAACTCATGGTGTTAACTATGAGTCAGTGTTGATTTGGTAGCATACTGCACGTCTGTTATATCTGGAGTAGACACGTCTCGATAGGAAACCGTGACGGCACAACTCTTTCCAAACATAGACAGTAAATTTAACAGAGTTATCCCCGGATTCTTACAGCTTTTTGATTAGGTGTCATCAAAGTGCATGTGTTCCTGTAATTTGAAGATAAAGAAATTCACATGACCTTGCGACCCTGCTAGTTTAATTTCCCTATTCGCCACTTTTCTAAGTGCGTATCATTTTTGTCAGTGAGTGAACATAACGTAAACTGGTCTGCGCCTAAGTAGAGTGGGCTAGAACATCAATTGCCTATATAATATTGTTGTTTTATTAAAAAATTTAATAAAATAACTTTATTTAATGCTATCATAACTTTCACAAAATTACTTACATCGCTACTGTAGTCACAAGGTTCACAGCAGTGCTACATTTGACATGATCTGGAATTATTAGAGCAAGTGATTTTTGCTGAAAGGAATTTTGCAACAGTTAGTTTCAATGCCTTACGTGCACACCTGCAACTCTGGTTCGTGGTATTGGCAGAATATAGTAGGGCAGAGGCGTGGCTCATTTGACTGTAACAACAGTGGTACAACGGTGTTACAGCGACACCACATGTCCGTGATTTGCGGGTGGGAACCCGAGACACCGAACGTTAAAAACTTCCAATCACTGACCATGAAACAGTTGTGCACATAAGACTTTAAAACAAATTGATGCAGAATTCTTGTCACCAAAAATCACTGGCTCTAGGAATTATGCACAGCGGGTAGAACAATACAATTGGTTTTCATTGCAACGTTTGATATTTTACACCGCTATTTTAACCGTAAATACTCACCAGTAGATAAACATAAATGTCACGGGTTCAACCAACAGCCGGCTGGACTCCAAAGTCCTGTGTAAACTGTCTTCAGCTACCAGTTCATTGGCTGCTACTCAAGTGACTGGCCGCCTTACAAGGTAGTGTGTGAGTCAGTGAGTGTTTTCATGCAGGTCTACTATTGGATCACAATCCTTTAATAAAAGTTTCATAAACAGTGACCTAATCACGAAAGTAATTAACGTGTACAGTATTCTTAAACCTAACGAATTCTCAAATAAATCAAAGAAATTATCGGCTCTCTACTGCTTTATGAAATACCACCAACAAATTATATACACGTATCTAAAATTTTTTGACCTCTTGAACTTCTAGGATCTTAATTAAGGCTTCTTCTCAAGTAAGGTTTATTTTGCAACGTGTTAGGAATCTCATGGTGATAAGTCGGGGTGCGTGAATTTCGCATAGTCATCTGGCAGCAGTGTATATTTCTCAGTCCTATACACGCTCTGGCCAAAATCCAGTATCCATTGGCTTCCAACCACACAAGCGTGTCGCACGTGATAGCGCTGTGAATTATTTACTTATTTACTACCGGCTTGCTTTAGTCAAATGTGTGCCGAGACAACCGTCATCCAATCACAGAAGTTACAGTGAAGTATGTGGTACTGGTGTTCAACCTGACCTAGAATATATCCACGAAATTCGCATACCTCTAGTGATCAGTTTGGGAGTGGACAGTTTCTGCCGTTTACTGCGCTGGCATCGATAAAGGATCATCTTTATGAAGGTATTTAGGGAGTAAACCACGCCCTTGGGCAATGTCCGGTTTATCAACGAAGATCTCTCCACAATCAACATAATATAGTTGAACCCTTACAGATACCAGCACCATTAGCGACGGAAACAGTCCAGTGCCAAAGTCTTCCATAATGAATAAGATTGCCTTCCTAACCTGTAGTGGAATTAACCGTCGCCCGAATAAGGCTGTTTCAGATCCAATTGGTAGTCTTTCTTTGTTTTAGTTTTTAACTTGTGTTGTATTATCTTTTGTTTGTTGTCTACTGTTCACAGTTTTTCTATATTTCCATCTTTTTTCATATTGAGAATCTGGTTCTATATTTGTGTCTGTATTTTGTGACTGGGTGTTGTGTCGATATTCGACTGAATTATATTTCTAGAATTCTTTGTAGTCTAATATAATAACAAAAAAAGTAAAAAATAAAAAACTGACATAATACGTCTGAGATTTATTTGCGTGTTTTATATAGTTTTTTGTTCTTTTTCTTTTTTGTACTTTGTCATTCAACACAAGTTCGATCAGAAAAACATGAGAAATGGCTTATGTCCACAAACCAATAAATTCTAATTGTTTTTGTATTCATAAATAGAGGCAAAGATATTCGATGAAAATAATTATACACTACTTGTTTCACTGTCTTACGTGGACACTTGCAGCTGGGATTCTTGTTCAGTGATGGGTAGAGACACTGGAAAATCGCGAAAATGTTTAACATAGTCTCCAATGAACCGTAGTATAATTAACCGTGACACGTGTGAACAGTTTTGGGACAAATCACACACGCTGTGTGTTCAAGCTGTACAGATCTAACTGGGTTTGTTGAAGAGAGAAACGATGCTTCAAATAAACCACAGCCAATGTCGATACGAAACATTCAGTGTTATATACAGCATGTTGGAGCCAAGCAAATAGTCAACTATTCCCGCGATTTTACAGTGTCTCTAGTGATGGGTAGAGCCACGATTTTATGGCGAAAATATTTTTGCAACATTTGGTTTCGATGCGTCATGTGCACACCTGCAGCTCTGCTACATCGTCTGTGGTTGGATGATTTTACTCTCACTGGCCTTGGCAAATTATAGACGTACAGACTCACAATAATCTTATTCTGATTGGTGCAGTCAAATGAGAAACGTGTCTGAACAAAGACACGCTGCCAATAACCTGGAAACAGAACTGCCGATGTGCACGTGAGTCACTGAAACAAAGTGGGGCAAAAATCTTTTCGCGACAAAATCGTGGCCCTAGTGATGGGATGATTTACCTGTCTATATTTTGAGGTTCTACCCACAAATCACAGACGCGTGAAGTCGCAGTGACCTTGTTCTGATTGGCATAGTCAAATGAGCGACGCCTCTGCTCAAGTACGGCCTGCCAATAACCTTGAAGCAGAGTTGCAGATGAACACATACGGCATCGAAAAAGAGTGATACAGAATTGTTTACACAAAAATTCACTGGCTCTAGTCACAAATACGGCCACGATTTTGTCGTGGAAATATATTTTTGCCCGTGTTGTTTTAGTGTCTCACGTGCATATCGGCAGCTCTGTTTCATGATTACTGGCAGCGTGTCTTTGCTCAAACACGTCTCACATTTGACTGCACCAATCAGAATACGAATATTGTGACTCTGTACGTCTGTAACTTGCCAAGGCAAGTGAGGGTAAAATCCTCCAATCACAGACGATGTAGCAGCGCTTCAGATGTGTACATAATGCACTGAAACCAAATGTTGCAATAAACTTTCCGCCGTAAAATCGTGACTCTAGTCATAAATGGTACGGTTATATACCGCAGCTGGTTCCGAACATCGAAATCCTTGCCACGCGTGATCATTACGTGAACAATAGTCTCAATAGTAACAATAGCCCCTTAGGTACAGCAAGGATTTTGTGTTGAAAAGATTGTTTCGCCGATTGGTTTCAATGCCTTATGTGCACATGTTCCCTACTGCTTCATGTTCAGTGATTGTGTGTTTGAACTATATCTTGTTTTGGAGTCCTACTGACAGAACACAGGCGTAGAGTATCACAATTACCTTATTCTGATTGGTGCGGTTAAATAAGCACAGCTGCCGTCGTGCACGTAAAGCGTTGAAACACATTGGTGAAAAAATATTTTTGCGAAAGCTTGTGGCAGTATTTACAGGACAACGTTTATGTGTTCAATTCATCGTCTCTACTCTTTAAGAATATATTAACTTAGTTGACTCTGTATTTAAAAATTCTTAACAACTTTATTGTACCAAATCTCTGTTTATCTGCGAAGTATAATTATGACAAATAACACAGTAAACCTGTTGTGATAACTGTTGTTATGTTACGTAAAATTTGTATCTTTACATTTCTCATTCATTTGTAAGCTTTTGACTTCAACATTACTGTATTTTTCAATGTGTAAGTGGCACCTTCGAACATGACGTAAACTAATACACTCCATCACCTTTGACGTATATAATATTAAAACTAACTGGGTGGATCAGCAAAGCATCTGAAAGCGCCAGCCATCAAGTGTTAGAAACGGCTACCTGCACGTAAGAAATTTAAAAATATAAAATTCATGCTTTAAATTGTTCTGCTTATCGTCAGTTTTATGGGAAAGAACAAACGTCATACAGTAGAATCGGATTTTGTAAGTCTAACTGGTACAGCGGTTACCTGAAATCCGATGTAATGAAAAGTCTATTTCGGTGTTGTAACTTTTTAGCTATAAGAAATTACCAAACAACACAGGTATATATTATTTGGGACACCTTCGACTGAACAATTTAAAAAATGCCGTCTCAAATACGTGGTTAAAGAATAAACTAAACTATATTTGCGCTGAGTTCACTGAATTATTTAAATTTAAAATAAATTATTTTAACTAATATTTTGTGTGTCGCATTGTTTTTTTTAACATGTAGATAGTTAATTGTGAAAACAAATTGACATAGCTTGCGTGGTTTGGATGGTCATTTTCGTGGGATTATTTTTTTTTTTGCCCGCTGGTAGGAATCGCGAAGACATATAACTACAATAAAGATAATTTCTGATTGCTCAGCCCGATAACATAAATATGGCATGGGAGCCCACAATAAAGTAAGTTTCATCTCCCTTTGTTATTATTTCTTTGACAAACCGCTTCTCCCGATGTATCTCAGCAAACCGACAGATGACCGGCGACTATAATTGTTCCCTCTCAGCTATCATCGCTGTTAATAACCGTATTTCGTGCACGGGATGATGGTAGTGGACGTTACAGCTCAGATGATAGAGGGGGAGAGCCTTCCAAGGAAGAAACCTCATTTTTCTGCGGTCACTCGACTGAGATGCTGCCTGGCTTTTCTCGATATGGCAAATCCTTGATTTAGTAACAGTAGCCATTTGTTTGGTCGCCGATCTGACATTTGTAGCGCTGCCGATTTACACATCGCCACCTGATAAATTTCTTCTAGAAAGTTCACGATTTCTACGTTGCTCCGTTAATACAATAAACTTATTTGCGTCGTGGATTTTAATAGTTTTATTCTTTCAGTTTTATTATTCGTTTCTAATTTGAATAAAAGTGGAGTTTTCGTGTAATCACAATACCGATGATCATTACCTCTAGAGTCAATCATAAATGTGGTTAACATGTCTGTGAAGTCAGTACAATTACTTTAAAACTATTTACTGAGTGTTATGTGAAACAGTCAAGGTGATTTAACACCAGTGCATTTGCTGTAGTTTCCTCCTATTCTTCCTCCTTAACGCTTGTTAAATTAACATTGAGGTTATGGTATTCACAGATTATGTTTTATATTTGATCGTGCTTGCAGCAGAGACTGTGGATGAAAAACTTATTTTGAAGCATTCACAGTTGTTTACAGTTCCACGGTGTTTTTTACTAATCAAAAACAAGTAATTTGAGGCATACTAATCAAAAAATGAAAACATATAAGGTCTAATGTTTTATCAGTAAATTTTCTGTATAGCCTACCGTGATGATGCTATCAAAAGCAGTTCGCTAGATGAAAGATAGAAAAAATTATTACTTGGACTTGAACCTGTCTTCTTCTTGGTAGCGCAGCTGCCCCCTATCTGCCCAGCCACCCTTACCCTCCTCCACACCCGGTGCAGTCGCCGTTGTTTTGACGGGAAGGTATAATGATAGTCGTCAATATGAGCCTAGAACACCCTCCCCTACTCTTTCCTCCTCCCCCCAGTCATCTGCACCCTGACCACATGGCCGAGGGCTACTTTTATTAGTCTCCGGCAGTAATAACGGGACGATCATAATCGCCACAAACACGCTGCACCGTATATAGATTGTCGAGCCGCCAGAAGGGAGAGGCGAATTGGGGAGGGAACGTAAGCGACAGAAGATGCGAAGCAACGTAACTGCCAAAATAAAATGCCGGAATGATTTTTCAGATAGCTGTGACCGTACTCTTAATACACACTTTGTTCTAAATTTATACAGAGGCCCTTCGCCACAGCTTGCTGCACGTATGACTTTTAAGCCTACTCTCTTAATGAAAAAGTAGGCTTATGAGATCACCGTCCTATTTGTGCGTCTGTGTGTCCCTCTAAGAAATTTTGAACCGATGGTCCGACTTTCAACCAAATTGGTACACGTGTGGTACATTGTAACCTGAATTGACATTCCATGTATTTCAATGTTACCGTGCATATTTTCATATTTCATGCCCTGTTCATATTTTAAAAATATCTGCTATTTTGTTTTATGCATAATATGGCATAGTTAAGAAAACTTTCTTCCTAATTTCCTCATATATGGTACACAAGTACTACTTATAAATGTGATTTGCCTTTCATGTAGTTGTTAAATGCCATATATATATTCAAAATGGCTACCTTAAGACCAATTTTGGAACTCACAAGATATGCTTACCCATTTTTTTAGAATTTTACCCAACTTGGTACATATATAGTACTTAATAGGCGTAAGCTGACTTATTTTTTATGTATTTTGTTCACACCTTATTTATTTATTATTTGTGGCAGTTTGAAAATATTTTTGAACACACGGGTTATCTTAAGAACCACGTATCAGAATGCCATCAAATTCGGCACAAATACATTACCTATGAAGGGGACTTGACTTTTTGTTTTCATTTTATGCCACTAGATAACTGAGAAATCATTTTTCGAAATTTTACTACGCCTTGAACACTCATAAATATTTATACAGAGAGCATCCACACTTGATATCGTAAGTAATTTTTTTTCTCGAATTTTTTAAAACTTAATACCTGCATTAGTAGTGTGACTTGACATTTTTGTGATATATTAATGCGGTTTGAACATTTCTTGACCACAATGGGTATTACATAGTAGTCAGCTATAAATGAAATATAACTGAATGGCTCATCAAAGCTTAGCAATACATTAGGATTAAGCTACATAATAATCACCGTTTGGCCTCCAAGTTTCGCTCCAAGAAGCGTACTAAGTATTCCGCGTATTGGTGATACTCTATTGAAATCTACGTTGCTTACGTTTCTGACTGACATAAAACCGATATTTAAGGATTGTCTTTCGTACATTACGTTTTCTGAAGAGTTAGAAGAATATACTGTCTTAAAATTTACGTACAGTGCTTGCCATTGCTGTGGCTACTTCTAAAACTATCAAAGGTGCTGAATAATCAGCATATTGAAGGTTAACTGTTAAGTTTTCAAGGACAAAATATTTTACTTTATCTTGAAACGTTGGTTAAGCAGAGAATATTTGAGCAGCTTAAATGTTTCTTCTTCTTTAAAAAAAAATTTACAGTTTTGAAAGAAAAAAATTTAAAATGTAGGTACAATTTTCTCCCACTGTTATATCACGAAAACATGTCATTTATTTAAATAAAGAACTCATGTCTGCCAAACATTCGCGCAGAAAATTAGGCTAAATCGTTAATGTTTCTCATTTAACCAGCATTGTGATATTAACCCTGTTAACAAAAATTAATAATGTAGTTAAATGGAGCAACTTCCATTGTAATCACAAAAGCATTGTTACCTTTAATGCAATTGTTAGTTAAGGCTTTACGTCTCGTTGATGGCGATGTTATAAGATTTGAACACAACTTTATAAAAGGGAAGGAGTTGAAAGAGGACTCGGCCATAGTTATTAAAGAACCATTTCAGCACTCGCTTGAATTTATTTCTGAAAGTTATCGAAAACTAAAATCAAGGTGGCTGGAGCCGGATATCGAACGAAGTCATTCAGTATACGAGGGCAACATGTTACATTTGGGTCCCCTCGCTTGCTTGATTATCACTAATATATTTTTTTTTTCGTATTAAATATGTCTACTGCATTTAAATTCTTTTACTTCTTTTTCTAGCAATACGCTATTATATCTTTTCCAAACAAGAAAATTAATTGCTGTGTTTTAAGGGCACGATCTACAGCAATTTTCGTCACCATGATTTAATTTTTTATGTTTGTACCATACAGTTCTTTTTCTTATTTTAGACACAAATATGATTGAATTATACTCTTATGATTTTTTTTATCTCTGATAGTTTTTGCGTAAAGGCTCGTCAAAGCCTAAATTAGCATGTTAAGGTTTCAAGAATTATACTTAAAGCAATTCTCAGACCAAACTCAAAAAATGCACTGTGAATAACGATGTTACAGACTAAAACGTCTCCTATCTTGAACCAAAGAATAAATTTTTTTGTAGTAAGCAAAATATTGAATTCTTTTTAAATTTCGTTTCAAATTTTAGCATTTTTATTTAAATACAAAAAAAAATTGTTTTATGTGCGAGAATTTGTAGCCAACGACATAGTAATTTACTGTGAATTTTTTCAGTTGGATATGCGAGTTTGTTTTAGTGTCGTACATTAACACAGATAAATAAATTTTATACGTGCAAAATTTAGTCACATTTTATGTCTTAAATAAAAAGTAAATTATCTGTTACAAATATATAAATTGAAAACACGATGATGAAAGTAGCTGTAGAATGATAAATGACATAATTTCGAGCTGTTTTAGAAGGCAATACAAAAGCAAACACAGGTCTGAAAAGTTTATGCATATTAATGAGATTTTTGCTTGTCATTAAGAAAAGATACCTTTAGGAATTCTCGTTTTGAAAATTGTATTGACATTCCTATTACCATGCAGATTAAAATGCGTAAATGTAATAACACGTAGAAAATTAAATTAAAGATGTATCGAAAAATATAAACTACCAAAATTCCTACCCATCAATTTGGTTCACAACCGATACTTTATATAAATAATAATTGTATACAATATTTTTATGCATTCACCTGATTCACAGTAACAATATATTTGATCCGAAAAATATCCCCAACACAATTTACACAAAAACCAGTGCTTCTTTCCTACGTGAACTGAAGACCAGTCAAAACCACCATAATGTTTCAGATTTCCGTTGGCTCTGCGCATTATCAGCTTCAAGTATACAATGCTAGGTAACAACGCGAGGCTACAAACATTTGTTAGTTCCTGCAGGAGTTTAACACTCCCTTTATGTTTTACTTTTCATTAAGACATTGCAAATATAACCAACATGTTTTATTTTGACGTTAATATCAGTCATATTTAATAATTCGCTGCTGGTATTCTAAACTGTCTTCAGTTCCAAAAATATGTTTTTCCGTGTCTAAGCTCTCTCAGAGTGGCGTGTTGCTGTGTTTGTGATTCGTCGGGTGAGTCTCGAGAACACGCAACACTACAAACAGCCCTGGAAACAAAATTTCCACCCCATCGCTTTCCTCCTTTTCCACTTACTCTTAGCCTCAAGGTTTTTTTTCCTGACAGTTTGCATCTATTTTTATTATCTTTTTATCACTGTTTTATTTCCTATTTTTAGCGTGAGCGATCAACGTTATGAGGTTTGCAGAGGCGAGTAGATATACATAAAAAACAAACTAGCACGGCAGGAAATTACACGAGAGTCTAAAAAAGGGGAAGGGGAAATTTTTCCTAGTTACGATTGTGATCGACATCCGCTCTGTCGATTGGAGTGTTTTGTTATGATTTCGCGTGATTCATGTTTCAGTCGATTAGGAGTACATCATAGCCAGCAATATATATAATGCGACATTTAAAAATCCAGATTACTTCACTGTCTAGCAGTTGTTTGTAGGTGCTTCATTTAACTTTCCACTATCCCGCTGGTTCAATGTATCAGTTTAGTTATTTTCTACGTCGTCGACATAACGTTGTGTTATATTAATTAATAGCGAGCAACTTTAAATACAGTTTGTAAACTTGCAAGGAAATCTTTTGTGAAAAATTATATTTTCAAGTTAAGCGTACTTAAGGGTCTCGCCTACCACGAGCATAAAATGCGTTGCAGCGTGTTCGTAAGTACGTTTCTTTAAAGAAACTATTCCACATATGCCCAATGTGTCTATGTACGAAAAAAAAAACACTCGTAACGATGGCTGAAGAATCGTTTTAAAGCATCATGTCGGTTAGAAAAATAATTTCGGAGCTCCTCAAAATGGTTAAAAACAGCTTTTTCAACATAGTATATCTCAGAAACTATTCACGGGATTTGTGTGAAACTACTCTAAGGAACATGTAGTGAACTTGGCTTAAAACTTTTCACTAATGAAAAGACAGGATCACCACTGAAATTGTCAGTCAGGCGAGTGATATACAACACCACTGCACGCCATTTCAGTGTCTTGTGGTAGAGGCGATACAGCACCAGATGAGCCGGTCAACATCGCCCTTGGCGTCATGCCTCACTCAAGAACACACGGCCAGTAGGCGGGCGCCTTAAAGAGGGACAACAATTTGTTGCAGGCGTATTATTTTGCATTTGACACACTTGATAAACCGGATAAGGCTATCAAATTTGTATAAAATCTTCACTGATGATAAAACACTCTTAAATTCTGAACCACACAAACTCTCTCTCTTTCTCTCTCTCTCTCTCTCTCTCTCTCTCTCTCTCTCTCTACACACACACTGTACATAAAAAGGAAGTAATTTTCAAGCCAGTAAAATTTACATTAAAATTAACTAAGTACAGTAGTTTAAGTATATATGGTACGCTGAAGATTAAGAAAGTTAACTTAATTGTTTAGGGTTGTTGTAGAGAAAACAATATTTTTATTAATTTTTACTTTTTTCAATACAATTGTTTTGTTTTCATTACCAAAAATAAAAATTACCTTGATGGAAAATTACTTTTAAAAGAAGTTTAAAGTAAGAACGTATATTTGTAATAGGCCTACTGAATTTAATACGAATTAAACTGAATTTTGAATGAAATGTGTATGATGCCTTAACACAAATAATGAAATAATGTCAAAATATTATTTTATATTTGCCTTCATTAATGAAATATTTAATTTTTATGAAATGTTAAAATTAACACGTCACGGTGGTCGAAGGGTTCTCTCGCCTCCCACCAAGGTGATCTGGGTTCTGTACAGAATTTTTCGCATTTGGGAAACGTGACGCAGCCGTTGGGCCGACGAGTTTTCTTGAGGAACTCCCGTTGCTTCCGCTTCCCTCATTCCGTCAGTGCTCCACACTCATCTCACCCTCACCTTCATCTTTTCTTCTGGCCGGACGGGCGACAGTCCTCTCTCGCTAGTCGAGCAGACTTTCCAGTCTTCACTCCGACCTCCGAAGGTAGAAACACGTACTGTATATTTACATATTCATTTAGTTGAAACCAACACTGACCAATATGTTTCTAAATTTTTGGTGACAACACGTTATAAGTTAATCGTAATATTACTGGCGAACTTAATCATGTTCGTGGGTATTCGAAAGGATGTTCTGTTTATTTTTTATTTTTATGGCTTATACCATCCATAACATTCATATTTAACCAATTGTTTATTTGTTATATTTATGTAACCATTTGTATAACCACGTAATGCAGTAAAAAAAAATAATATTCTTGAAGCAGATTATTTGATCGATGTTTGTTTCACCCAAAATTCTGTCGGTAGTAATATAACTTTTATTTACAATAGTATAATCAGTTTTGCAACATGTGTGTGGAAGAGTGACCATGTTTCATAAACTAGCAGTGCTTACTCTACATCACTGCATTACATTTGCTTTCTTACCACTTCTCTGTTATACTCTTATTTTCATGGGAAATTACCTACTTCTGATCACTTACAGCGCGTAGGCTCACGGGTAAAAATTAAGTTCTAAACTCCAATAAATTCATAATTGCAGACATGTATCCGACATGAGCTTAAGGTTTCATAAGATCTTAGTGCAGTAGTTTTCCTTTTTTTATGGTTAACAAACAATCTTGACCACGTATAAACTATTTCCTGACAGCTTACTCCAAGTTCTGCCTCTCTTCAAAATTAGCATCATCCGCTAGCATCAGACACTGCGCTTTGATAAAAACGTTTCTTTTTATTCCAGCTTCATTCAGTTTGAGACATTAGTCCTTTGTGTACAAAAACACAGTTCTTTGATTTCCCAATGACTTTTACAAATTATTCATGAGAGCCAAGTTTTGTACAATAAATAGAGTGAACAGGCACTTATAGCTAATCAGATACTGCCGATTGCTAGTTATTTTTCTTACTAGTAATTAAGGTTTTTTCTTTTTTGTCCAGCAGGTTTCTTTTTAATGTTGTGTATTTCTTCTGTCACACGAACACAAAAAGCATCAAAAATTCAGGAAGCTTCTTGAAATCGTAACTGCAGTACGTTTACTTAAATATCACCACATGAATGCCGTTTTTACTGGTCGTATTTTGTAGTAAATATAATGGATAATGTTTTATGTAATACAAACGTACAGCTTTTTTGAAAAATTAATAAATTTGAAGAGTTATTACTAGTACGAAATTCAAAACTTTTGTTGTGATAGAGGTAAATGTATGGCTCTAAACAGTAGAAAAAGTAAATTATGAAACACAATCTAACACTTTGGCAAGGAGTTTCGAGAGTTCAGCCGTCATTTCCATATTAAATAACATTGGCGTATTTTTAAAGACCTTCGCTTTGGTTAAGATCATATTTTAATCAAAGTATTACTCCACTCATTGGGCACGCGTTTTAAAAGTAATTTCCTGGAAGTGATAAAGCATTCCTATAAAATTACTAACGAAAAGTCACGAATTTACGACCCACTCCACCGAGGGTTAAAAGTTACTAGTTTAGTAAGTTTATTGTTGCCATTTGTTTACGGCTCCGCTGATATAAATGAAAGACTGAAAAGCAAACGTTGACGATATCATGTTCGTAAACGTTGTAAATTTTGCAACATTTTTAAAATCTTGAACCTAAATACTCGTAAGGTTGTCTTACTAGGAACAGATCAAGTACACTATTATTCAATTAATTTTGTTGTACGAGATCTAGGTTCAGCTGCATTTTGTGGTATGTAAGCTTGTGTGGGATCTGCAAACACTGCAGGTTATGTGTGGTTTATCTTTTACAGATAAAATATAGCCGGTTTTTGTTGACTACAATGTGGTTATCGTTAGGCCTATTTCATGGGGCAGTGATGTTAGGTCTGACAGCACATTATGTTTATCTGTCACATTGAAAGATAAATATTGTTGTAGGTACCATAGTTGTGTTAAAATAGGGACAACAGTCCAGTTTGGTTGTAGATACGATCTGTATTGTTCCTTCAACAATCTGTTCTGTAGAAGTAACACTATTTTCTGTTAAAGAAAGATGCTCTTTGCTCCTTCTACAGAACAGGTTGTTTCTTCTACAGAACCGGTTGTTATCTCTACAGAACAGGTTGTTACTTCTACAGAACAGGTTGTTTCTTCTACAGAACCGGTTGTTACTTCTACATAACAGGTTGTTACTTCTACAGAACAGGTTGTTACTTCTACATAACAGGTTGTTACTTCTACAGAACAGGTTGTTACTTCTACAAAACAGGTTGTTACTTCTACAGAACAAGTTGTTTCTTCGACAGAACAGTTTGTTACTTCTACAGAACAGGTTGTTACTTCTACAGAACAGGTTGTTACTTCTACAAAACAGGTTGTTTCTTCGACAGAACAGTTTGTTACTTCTACAGAACAGGTTGTTACTTCTACAGAACAGGTTGTTACTTCTACAGAACAGGTTGTTACTTCTACAGAACAGGTTGTTTCTTCTACAGAACAGATAATTATAGGAACAATCAAGGTAGTAATAACAACCTAACTTGACTGTTGCACCTAATTGAACAGAAGTATTGTACCTACAAAAATACTTTTCCTTTAGTGTATTGGTTCAAAGCAATTAAATTCATACATTTTGGTGCATAGCTGTAATTTTACAGTATGACATAATTTCTGGTAAAACTACGATGTTTATTATCTGCTTTAATGAGGTAGTAGCAAACGCAATTAAGTGTTGGCGCAGTTGTTACTAGTGATAATTACTTATAATTACTTAGTATCTACGTGCCGGTTAACGTGTTATAACATCACTAATAAAATTTCGTGTATCAATGCATAGGGTTTGTAATTTGTGTAGGGGTTAGGACATAATTGGACACGCCTATTTGTTTGATTACACTGCCTTACGGACGCAGACATATTTTTCAGGAATAAAAATAAATTCAATTATTTGACATAATATTTTCTCGACAACTATACCTACTCAAAAACTTGAGACAAGAAGACCATTCTTTTTTATTAATATTCACTACCTGTATAATGTTCTGCTGTATAACATGAATTACAGCGATGCTCCAAAGTTAGAAGCAGAAATGTGGGGTCGTACCCACGTGAGCTGTGGTGGGCCAGTAATATAACTAAACTTAATTAGCCTACCTTAAATTAAAAGAGTCATTGATTAGACGCTGCTCCGAGTTTCATTATTTAACATAAATAAAATTTTAATATTTTATTTCATATACAATTCGAAAGACTAGCTTATTTTCAGAATAGTAACACTCCCACAATATTCACTTTGCGGGGCAAATGTAAATATATATATATATATATATATATATATATATATAACGAAAAACAATTCTCACATTTTTTGTGAGCTATCGCCGTGCAAAATTAGCATGCACTTATATCTTACTCATCCTGAAAATCGCATAAGATTCAAAATATTCACACATTTGTTTAGATTGCCCAAGTTATAGGGCGCGTTCCACCTCAGTTTTTAACGTTTTTATTTATTATTAAATTTGTACCAGATAATTTTTTTCTTACTTTATTCATACATTGTGATTAAATCTTCATCTTCGGAAATGTTTGTATCTATCATAGTTCTTGCGTAATGAGCGTAAACGTCAAGATTTGAACTTCACAGTTTTAAGTACGCCACTAAAACCAAGTAACCTACCAAACTGAAACAATTCACACTATATAAAAATATTGTAAGTTATTATGCGACATATATAAAAACCAAAAAAAATTTTCTTTGTATTTCTAAAATATTGTTAATATTCATTTCAAAATTCAGCATTATTTCTTAAATACAAAAGTAATTTATTTTTTGTTTTTGTGTACGTCAAATCATAGCCTACAACATTGTTGTACACTGTGAATTTTGTCGGTTTGGTATGTCAGTTGATTTTAGTGGTGTACTTAAAACTGCAAAGTGCAAATTTTGACGTTTACGAATCATTACACAAAAACTATGAGAGATACAAAAGTTTCCTAAGAGGAAGATTTAATCACAATTTATGTATAAAATAAGAAAAAAATATCTGGTACAAATATAAAAATAAATAAAGACGTTGAAAACTGAGGTGACCGCGCCCTTAAGGGCGCGGTATACCACAATTTTCATCATCATTATTTTATATTTGTACCAGATATTCTTTTTCTTGTTTTAGACTCAAAATGTGACTAAATTTGGCTCTTATGAAATTTTTTTATCTCTCATAGTTTTCGCGAAATAGCTTGTTAAAGTCATATTTTGCATGATTCCGTTTTAACGACTACACTAAAACCAACTGATACACCAAACTAAAAAAAATCATAGTGGATAAAGACGTTGCATGCTACAATGACGTGCTTATAAAATTAAGTAATAACAATTATTTGTATTAAAAATTATTTTTGAACTTTTTAAATTTTTATTTTTAGGTTCAGCATTTTTTAAAAATTCTAATAATTTTTATTCTTTAATTTTATGAGCATGTCATTGTAGCCTGCAATGTTTTTATCCATAGTGATTATTTTGAGCTTGGTATATCAGTTGGTTTTAGTGTAGTCCTTAAAACGGGAACATACAAAATATGACTTTAACAAGCCATTACGCGAAAACTATGAGAGATAAAAAAATTTCATAAAAGCCAAATTTAGTCACATTTTGTGTCTAAAATAAGAAAAAATATCTGGTGCAAACAAAAAATAAAAAAATGGTGATACAAATTGCGGTATACCGCGCCCTCAAGTTTACTTAGTAAGAAATTTACTAAGTAAAGTTAAGTTGGGCATAATTTGTGTATACAAAAATGTGTCAGTTTGTCCATAAAATGAATACGGTGGGCGGAATGCTGCACTGGAAAACTGTTAAGAATTTTAATTTTTAAAATAAAGTTGCACGATATTCTGTTTTTCATTGGTTTGTCACTATATAGAGCTTTGTTGCGTACTATGAAGAGTTATTGCGTTGGTGTGAGTCACGTCAAGAACAGTGGTTTAAAGCTTCTGCAGTTTGTCTTGAAGGGATTGTGACTCTCCTCCTGATTGGCTCTCGTAGTTTCTTGCCCTGCTTCCTTGCGGGAGTGCATCTCATCTCTTGCTCGAACACTCGAGGACTACCCTTACCCTCGTCCCCTCCTTGTTGTCTCGTCCCGCCGAGTGTCCCGACGCTCATTCCCCGCGCTGGGCGAGCCATGATTTAGGTACGTAATTCCGTGCAAACTTGTATCTCAAGTCGGCCGATGTCTTCCCGGCTCCGGGGGAAGATAGCGTCTGAGGACCGAGTGGGTGGCTCGAAGAACTACCAGGACTGCTGGAGGGGTTGTGGACGTCGGCGCGGGGAGGAGTTGTACTGGATATTATATTGTTACGAGAGCGTCTGACTGGGGTGGGGAAGGTGATACCGACGGCGCGTCTTGAAAGCTCCTCTGTTTGCGAAGAAGGGAGGATAGGTTCTCTTGCCAGACGGAGAAGGAAAACAGAGAGCAGGGAGAAGAACGAGTCTTCAAGAGGAAATTGTGATTTCCATTGCGACGTACTTTCCATTGCTATTCTCCGCCCGTCCGGGAGGCATGCAGAGTGAAGAACCCCGCCGTGCTGGAGAGATATGTAGGAGGTGCAGCGACGCTGTTATAGTCATTGCTGGGTCCCCGCAGAGCGCATGCGCGCACCAGTTATTGCCTGGCACTCACCCCTCTCTCGATAAAACATAGTTCCTTGAACGGATTGAAGGGGGTACCGGAGTAGTGGCGGAGGGCGGCAGTTTTTGTTGCAGTCGCGGAATTTCCTGGGATCTCCGCAAAGCGCCGAGTGTGTCACGACAGGGGCTATATCGAGACGCGTCAGATATTGCGTCCACGTAGCGCAGTTGCCGCTAAAGACGGGCGACAACGACGAGCTTGTGGTTTGTCTCTTCCCGCCGTTCAACTCCCCGCTGCCTTCTTCCGGTGTCGTCGGCTCTGTAAGTCTTGCCGCGAAGAAAGTTCACTGTCTGTGACCCCAAGGGGAAGCAACGCGAACGGTTCAAATTACTTTATTCTTGAACGGGCATTGCAAACGACCCTAAATATTCGTTCTGTTCTTTTAAAGCTAAAATGAGGCGAAAAAAATTTTCATTTGAGTATTACACAGAAGAATTCGAAACAATTGGATATATTTAATGCATTTAAATGAGAAATGGTAAATCTTACGCACACATACACACGCGGATTTACTTATCTATACGATATATATATATATATATATATATATATATATATATATGTATGTATGTATACGCATATCGTGGGTATACAGCAAAAAAGTGACCAAGTCAAATATTACGGTTACTCAGGAAACGCTTTTGAAACTTCCAAACAATGTGAAAAATCACATTGAACTAAATTCTTGTAACTCATAAGTTTACGATATGTTTATCCTACATTCTTAAGGCCTGAAATAGAAACACTATTGTACGGTGATGTATTTGAGGATGAGAGCACAGGTAACCACTTGGTCACTAATATGTTATTCAAGTAATGTGACTTGGTTACTTTATTCTCCATCAGTGCTTACTGAACAATGAACCTAAGGTGTTTGATGACACTCATTTAATACCTAGAAAAATGGAAAACACAAAAAAACACACATGAAGTGCTTATGTTTAAATGAAGTATAACGTTTTTGTTTTAAACAACTTGCTCAAAGAAAATAAGAGAATGAAAAGAAAAGCATAACACAAACACAGAAACAAAAACAGAACTTACTAACACACTTGTCAAAGAATTCTTTAAACTTTGACTTTGAAATCCATTTATCACTAAAAGCCAAACAGTAGACATTCTGAAAGAGCACTCATAATCAAAACATTCATTCGTCGGACTCATCAGAGTTACTTGATGGTTCTGGAGCACAGTATTTCTTGTCGATATTAACTGGCAAAGACTTGTACCATCCATGAAATTCAACTGGATAACTTTGATAGTTCATAACCGAAGCAGATCCAGCTTTTTAGTAGCAGAAGTAGGTAGCTGGGTCTTGTACAATGTGCGCAACTTTGCTGGAATGCTTGGAGGACGGCCTCGACCAGTAGTTCGAATAGTTCTGAATTCAGGGTCTTCATGATTGTACTTGTATAAAATAATACCTGGCGGATCTTTTTCATACCACCGAACATTTATTTTCATCCAATTTACGCGATTGCCTTCTGTGTTGATTGACTTAGGCTATTCTTCATAACACCTGCTGCCAAGGTCTTCAAGTCAATAATGTCTGAAAAATGAAATTCTTTCACAATATAGCTGCCACTAGTTTTGTTTATTCCTCTCTTTGAGCGTGTCATAAGGAATACATTAATCCAGTCTTGTACTGTATAAATTGAAACATTTTACCGTTATCTCTCAATTGAACTATGCATCGAGTCCACCTCCATGTATGTATGGCCTCTTTCCAGAAATGTATGTTCTACGATTCGGAGGGGTGTCCTTTGAACAGCGTACAAAAAGGAGCTGCAGTGAACTGATTGCGGTTTTGACCGCTGCATGTGTCAGAAAACAAAGAAATCTCAGCTACACTCTCAGGAAGTTGTAATATCCACTGTAAAAGAGCAGTCCCAATCTCTCAACTTCCTCTTGGCCATTCACCTCAGACCACACAAAGTGGTAACCATTGTGTGGTTCAACAGACTAGTACATAGATTGTAGACGCATAGTTTTCTACTGTAATTCACTCTTAGTAGTGACTTCATTGCCAGTGTCCTTTGATGCACGTCTCACAATTCGTGATGCACGACTCATGGTTTACAATGCAAATTACATTTGACTTAATTGTAACAAGCATATATCCTAAAAAAAAAACTCTCCTACAAGCTTAAAATAACAGCTGATTACAAATCACGGATGCCAACCACAACACCTGATATGGCTATCTGTATAAAATGGCCAAGTTATGTTAGTCGCCTGTTGGGACTGAAGTGTTTGACATAACAAAGTGACCAAGTAATTTGTCAGAATGACTTTTCGTTTGATTATAATGTTAAACTGACTAAGTTAACACAGTCAATTTGTCTTGAACAATAATTGAGGTTATGAGACTTGGTCAGAATACCAACACTTTGTTTCGACTGTACTGATTGAGGTATTGAGTTGGGCATTATTTGGGGTATACGTCTACCCTTTCTTCGGCAGATTGTTATTTTAACTCATTTTTCCATTTATTGACTTGATCAATTTTTGCAGTATGCCCACGATATATAAGAACGAAGCTCGAACAGCGATTCACAACCATTGGTGAACCCACAACTGCGTGGTACAGAGGAAGCCGCAGTTATGTAGCACGCAAGGTGTCAACACTTCTTGCTGTACCACACACACTTCTGCAGTTGTAAAGTTCACCTCAGTAGTAGTCAGTCTAAGGTTGGTGACTGATAGGTCGTTTGGTTTAACTCATTGTTACCACAACCGCAGCCGTATGGAGTACACGTTCTATCCGCGAAGGTGCCCGTCACTCAAAACAGTACATTTAAAATTGTTATATACTGCTAAACGAAATTAATTGCATCTTTAGCACCCGTCATGTTTATTGCTAACTTCCCACCATTAATCTTCCAACTGTTGTAATAACGTTACCACTCGTTTCAGAACCCATGTTTGTGAGAAATTTTGGTTTAATTATCCTTGAGCTTTGTAACATTAAATTTTAATCTCCTTACACACTTTTATAAACCAGCCTTGTAAGATAATAAACATTTATTTTGACGAAGAATGTAATATGTTCCGTGTACACGGACGTCAGTGCATCAGAAGAAGAAAATAAATTTAATTTAGGACTTAAAGTTTTTGTGGTATGAGAACTTTGCTAATAATAAGCATATAATTATATTAAAATTGTTTTGTTTTTGTTTGGATAAGTCCACTCAACGACGTTAGGAAGCCAAAAATTGCTTTTACACAAATTAGGCAGATTGTTAGCACATCGTATCCAAACGATTTTAAACGATATTACAACACAGTTAATGTGGTTTGTATAACCGCGTGTGCACGCCATTTGTGCGCACGAACAACTAGGAAACCCATTAATATTATCTCTGTTTCTGACCTTAACTTGTTTACGATGTATTATTGTCACCATTGATGCACATGCTACGTCACTAGACTAAACATACCTTATCAAGTCATTACCGTACAGTGTTCAATGAACTCCGTCAATGAAGGTTACATCATATTCTTACTTTTCTATGTATATAATTTTACGCCTTGTTCTATATTGTTAACGCCATAAAAAATTATCAAAATCTTCTTTACACGAAAAAAACATATTCCTCAGTTAAAATAACACTCAGTGTGTCAAATTTAAATGTCTAATCCTTTTCAAATCTACTTAATATGATTTCTTTCTTTCTTCAGCAACTCTCTTCTTTACAATTTTATAAATATTTAAAGTTTTCAGATTCGAAATAAATCATTTTCAACAATGCGCTTTTAAAAACACAATCCTATGCCCTGCCAAAAAAAAAAATAGGCACGTCATAACACGCGTATTATTTTTCCAAAATATGAGCTTGTTACGTATTGTTTTGCACGATCGAGAATCCACCAAATTCGGTCGTTTCGACTCAGAATTCCGTTCGCCACGGCACCATGAAACTATGACACTCGTATGGCGCGTTGAATCAAGGGGATCACCATGCATTTCCGCGCCCGTGCAGGTACGTATTGTAGGACACTGCACTGATAACCTGGCTCTGGGCAGATACCTACCGTGATTTACGACATTACTGCTTCAGCTCGCTATGAGAGATTAACTAGGTCACTATTGCGGTCAGTGCTGTATAATGAAGCTCGTAGTCTTTGGCTAAACCCCGCCGATTACCGCTGTCGTCTACCAGCTGTGCATTTAATACGTCGTGAACAACAGTATGGTGATATTACTGGCCGAATCCTTAACAAGTTGATAAATAGTAATGATCAAGAGAATAAGTTTAAGACGTCACTAATATTATTTATAACCTTGTAAATGTGTATCGATGTTGATATGTGTAATTATGTGTGACATATGTGTAACTATCTTAAACTATATTAAGGGTTTAAAGATCTCTGGAAAATGAGGGGAATTAAATTAACTATAGAAGTGATTGGATTTTCTCTTAATATAAAATGTTACTTTTTGTAGAAGGCTGCGTATTTAAAGTCTCAAAGTAAAAATATGGAATTATAAAAAAAAAAACACGCTTGTATCTGTCTGCTTTGCACCACAGACTCCGGCCATGTTAATTAAAGTGTGTATCGGGTATGGCATCTGCAGTATACTCTTCACATAGAAGAAGAAATGACTATCGAAATGAAAGCTTATCGATGGGTTATGATTAGAGAGGATGGTTTATCGCGGGAAAACATTACGTTTCTCTGGATTTCAATAGACGTTCAGCTTACCAAAAGATTACTGGCTGGAGCCTATATTTGCAGCTGTTACCCTATTTGACTGAGCCAACGAGAATCCCGAGATTGTAATATTTGATGCCTGTTATTGGTCTGCAGACAGCTACGTTGAGTCAGAAGTATATTACGACATCATATATGTTGCAAGAAACTACTTTGCTTTCAAAGGTATGTCGGCACAAAACATTTTTGCGGTACACCACCATCTCTAGTTATGATCGCGGTCTCACGACTATATAGAAGACGGAAGCATCGTTACTCAGTATAAGCCACACGTGGTATAGTGCTTACTCAGACGGTGGGTAGGTCTGACTTCCGCACCGCGATACTCGAACATCCGCCCCTCGCAAACCCCTGGCCGATTACATTCACTCCTTGGTGGCTCAGCGAGAAACACTTGTCAAGACCGCTCGCATCCATTTTTCATGTCTCTAACCATCTTCTTCCTTCCTCTCGCCTACAATCTTACTTCCCACCGCCACGTCTTCAGCTTCCTTCTCCCTCTGCCATCTTTTCAAGCAACACGGCCGGGCTCAGTGAGACGTCTTTCGCCAAGACAAGAGGCCCCCGCCAGGCTTAGCGCGGGCAATTCCGCCGAGCGAAGAAGTCGAAGCTAGGGAGGAAGAAGCTCTCCCCTCCCTCCCCCACAAACACTGAGAAGCCGAGGAACATACGTCGAGCCAGAAACATCGAGACTCTTGTGACGAAAACTCAGCTATTCCGTGTTTTATTTGCCTTTGCACTTCGCCGCAAGTCGTTCCAGCTCATACATTACCATGCGGTTTCGCAATGCACTTGGGGCATACATATCTTGTAGTTACTGCGACGGCAATTGAATACATTACTTCACGTTTAAGAAGATTTGGGTACTAGACTGATAAATTATTCGTTGGAGAAATTGTACTCTAGTAAGTTTCTTCCTTTGATAAAATAATGGCTTTCGTGTGATGTACTAAAAAAATTGTATTGGTCTAAATGTACATAATTTATAGAAAATTAACACTTGGTGGTTCTCTCTTTCACGTTTCTGGAGAAAGCTTTCATGTTCAATATATTTTTCTATAGTAATTATTTCTAAAATATTAACTTATTTTCTAAAGACAGGGTGATGAAATATGATATAAATTTACCTTGGCTCAGTTACAGATAGACTCAAAAAGACCGCTAGAGTAGAAGTATTTCGCGCTTTCGAGTCGAAGACGTACGGTGAACTACTGGCGGCACAGCACGCCTACCAAGCCCCACCCTAGTCCTTGGACGTGAATTATCCGTGCAGGCTTCTCACAGATATCTCGCGTCTATCAGAAGATGTACAAAGGTGATCCTACTATTTTGAGACGTAAAATTGAAGATAGATGTATTGTACATGCCTATATATTTAAGAATCTCCGCGAATATTTTCATACCGTAAAAGAACTGCTAAAATATTCATTTTCACCCTATTCCGCCGCGAGAAAATAAGCTTCAAATACTAATTAGGGGCCGTGAAATGGTTATACAGGCGTGTGTCGTTATTTGACTGCTATTCGTTAGTAGACGTCACGCATGTACGTTTAGCGGCTTTCAAATAAACGTCTATCGGCCGAAGCTCTCGCAACGCTCGGCAGTTTGGGTAGGAGGCAATCTCGAACCTTGATATCCGATGTGCTTTAAAATCATGACTTGTTAGATTCCACCTGAAACCTTGATATTTGACATCCAATAAAATCATAACTTGTCAGTTTCCACCTGAAACACTGATATTAGGCATGCTTAAAAATCATGACTTACTAGGTTTCGTCTGAAACATTGATATTAGGCATGCTTTAAAATCATGATTTGCTAAGTTTCGACTGAAACCTTATGTTAGGCATGTTGTAATATCATGACTAACTATGTTTCGCCTGAAACCTTTATGTTAGGAATGCTTTAAAACCATGACTTACTATGTTTCGCCTGAAACCTTGATATTAGGCACGTCTTAAAGTCATGACTTGCTAGGTTTCGCCTGAAACCTTGATGTTAGGCATGCTTTAAAATAATGACTTAAACTGTGTTCCGGCTGAAACCTTTATGTTAGGCATGCTTTAAAATCATGACTTACTGGGATTCGCCTGAAGCCTGATATTAGGCATGCTTCAAAATCATAACTTACTAGGTTTCGTCTGAAACCTTGATGTTAGGCATGCTTTAAAATAATGACCTTTTAGATTCCATATTTAACCTTGATATTCGGCGTGCCATTTTGCGGTTATTCTAAGGACAATTTTAACAGTTACTGTAAACATTATTTTAGTGTGTGGATAGTAATATAGTTATCTACAAGTTTAAATTTAAATTCTGCAATAACAATTGTCAACGTTTGGAACGACCAATTAATTACGTATGTTAAAAAGTGCGTTCTGGAAGAAAGCTTGGTAAGCAAGTTTTTTTTATTGTCCTTCAAAGAATATTAATAATAACATTGCTCGCTGTGTATGGCTACTTCTGTTACTTAAGGCTACAAAGGTATTATTGTACGCGTCCCTTAATTGAAACTCACCTGCACCTATGGCCAGAAAATAAATATCTAACGATTTTCAGCGCGAGGGCCTACGCATTTCATCTATCTCTTTGAAATTAAAATGCAGATGAGTGGCAATCATTAATATGTAATAAGTTTTTATAAACATAGTAAACGTGGTAAAATTGCGATATTAATATGAAATATATCTTGTGATGCGACCATACAGTTCTCACGCATGTCTTTTCAGCCACTTCATTTTTTCTTTGTTATTTTTTACGTGCACTGCAAAAATTGTTGTACTTTCACGAAGAAAATCTTTGGAAACCCAGTTGCAAAAAAAAAATTCTCATAATAGTACAATTTTGGCCTTGTAATAAAATACAAATATTTATGTTTGTAAAATTACGAGGATTAGTCTTGTAGTTGTGCTTTCAATAAGGAAAAAAATTAATTTAAATACTCGCTTTACTTCATAAATAACACTGAACTTATTTAATTAGCAAATAACTCTTGAATAAAGGACGTTTACGTGAAATTATTTAAAAAAAAAAAAAAAAAATGCTGTGCGAAGTTTTCAACCACTCTGTCCACTGTCACATAACACGCATCTTACCCCTAAACCACTGTCACTTCTACGTCACTTTGTATTTATTTATTTGTATACATTAAATGTACAGTTCAGTAATAATTATTTATTTTAAGGCACGCAATAATGTAAACATTCACTTTATTACAGAAAAATGCATTCCACAGGTTGTGATCTTTGCATAAGTAATTTCTGGCAAACCTGTGATTATGGTAGACTACACATTTTTTCTAAGATTTTTTTGCAAAAAAATTCTTTTTACATTATAAACTAATAATTTTACAAAGAAGTGTCTTGTCATATTTTACAAAAAAATTACAGTGCAAGAATTGTCTGTATATAGGTACGAAGACATCCTTTGTAGCTTTACAAAGTTTATCTTTGTAACATTATAATCTAATGAGTTCACAGCGAAAGTCTTTGTAAATGTTACCAAAAAAATTTTAGGGTGTAGTAATGGCACTACTTTCCATTTTCTACCCCCGTGACTTCGTTCTTCAGTTACAATTCTATTTAACATTCCCAGAGATTTCTTCCAAATAGCCTATTCATACCTTATTACCCATTCAAGTAACTTCATAATTTCGCCGTGAACAATGCTAAAACACACTACCGAAATCTGCGGTTACTTTACATGTAGTCTATAGAGTAATTTTGTACCATATTTCACCTCTCAGAATATTTACTTCGATGCAACGCTGTGTAGATCAATTTACCTACACGGAATATTTTCAACTTCTTTACATCAATTTAGAAAACCAACACTTTCTAGTGTGCCAAGCTACCCCACAGTTTCAAAGTTATTCTCCCCACCCCCTCTCCAACACGGGTTTTCATTAGTTAGGTTACGAAATGAACATTTTGCTGTGTACTAAAAAACTACATATTTACTTAATAATAATTATTTAAATTTAGTCATCCTATGAGAAACGTGATTCCTTCTACTTTGGGCGTGTCGTTCATGTAAATAATTTTTTTTTTACTATGAACTCTGTTTTAGTGGACGTTAATAGAACGAATAAATAAATAAATAAGATTAATAAATAAGGTTAACGTATTGCCTGTTCAACTGTTTATTTTTAAATTCGGCGTTGTATACGGCTTTAGCACAGTATTATCGTTAAGGACTGCAACCAAACGTATACACCTACAGAGATAATCAAGCCGGACACAAGTTTAGAGTTTTCATTGCGGGAGAAGGTGTTATAAACCGTGAGTAGGTGTTATAAACCGTGAGTTAACCATTGATGCAACCAGGTTACGATAACTAAAACGTCACACTTGTATGCCACGAAGACGATCTGTTGAAGCTTTCAGCTTAACATCAACATTATGCAATTTGTGGAAAATGAATCAGTGCTCACGAAGCATTGATTTTATTGCGCTCGTGACATTACGTGACTTTTTAAAGACTTTGTGTGTACGATACATGATACACTTAATTCAGCTTCCTGATCATAATACTTTACTGACCTTCCTAGACTCATTCGTAAATATATTAAACAGTCACGCGTGCACACATTTTGTTTTGGCTTTCAGTCGTTACAGAAGTGTGGTAGAGATTAATTCAAGTGAATACAAATAATTATAAAACGTCTGCCCTGGAAGGCATGGAAGGTAGACATGTCCGGAAAATATGCGGTTTACTGTGAAAACAACACACACTATTCGCGTGTATTCATCTCATCCCGCCAAGAAATACTCTACTAGGTGTATACTCGAATATAGAACTCTATTTTATTTACTCAGCGTCTGGCTATACTACAGCTATAGGCCTACAAATAGAATCACTAATCACGAGTATAAAATATTGAATATTACAAGAGAATGTTTAAATTTGCTTCCCTGCCAGGCTGTGCTACATCGTAAAATTCTGTCAGGCTTCCAGAACAATTACGCATTCTGCAGTTCTTCGCATCACACTAACAAGAAGAAGCAGCATCGTCCTATTTATATAGGCTGTCTGCACAGATTCCCTGTCTCGTTCGTATCCTGTTCCATACATGATGCGGTATTTCCATGCGAGTTGGTTTCTTAGTAGGATACGTACATTTTCTATATTTCTCAGGGACATTATCCTTCCATATTCTAGACACTTTTTGTTAATATAAAAATTGTTTGTTTGTAGGGATTCCGCTTTTAAGATGGATGGTCGACGAGATCTTAGGTGGTACACGAATAGACGTAAACAATAATAACTACGACAGTACAGTGTATTAGTACAAACAGAGTATGTTTTACAAGTTTAAAATCGTCTATCACACATGAAAGCCACGCCGGAAACTCTTGCACTTGTGCACTGCGTGTGTGGTCAGCGATGGAGTGTGGAGTTGAGACAACGCAGTCTGGGCTAAAAGCGAAGTATTGAACACTAGTGAGTGAGAGATTTTGATCGGCGCTAAACATCCAGGTCTTTAGTGCTGGTGAGGGGTGACAGATGAGTGTGGAGCAGCGCCGGAATGAAGGGGCGAGGGGAAACGGAAGATACCCGAGAAAACCCGCCGACCAGTGGCATCGTCCGGCACGATTCCCACATGCAGAAATCCGGTGACCGGCCGCGCCGAGAATCGAACCGGATCGCCGTGGTGGAAGGTGAATGTTCTCGCAACTAAATAATTGCGTTTCCCAGGTTAACGGTGGCAAACACTTCTGAACTAATATTTTGGGCAGAGACAACGAGCTTCATTTTTTTTTACCTAGACTTTTAGTAATACAAAAATCGTAATTTCATTGAATTGCCTGTTCGTTGATATCGTTCCTACGTATTCAGTCCCCTATACCACCACAATCGTTAATCATTCACATTAAGTAATATGTTTCCTAATTAAATTTACTTAATATTCACCTGTCCACTCCACTAAAGTGTTAATAATTATTTTCTTCTGTATAACTTTTATAGTGAAGTACCTGGTAAGATTGTTAACAATTTCGAAATTTACACCTGGATACATAATAGTCTGCTCGAGCTTGTGGCAGTTCCATTTGACTCTCTACAGTGACCAATTCTTGCTTTACAGATTTAACATCTGAAAAATTCGGTTCACCTATTTGGCATCATAAACTTTACTATACGGATTGAAAGTAGTTATGTAAATATACTTTACTTGAAAAAATACACAAAAATGAATTGGATATGTATACGTAAAATGTTTTGAATTGTGTTAATGTTTTCGTGAGTGACATTATGTTTGTCTGAGTTAAGCTGTAAGTTTGTCCGTATGAGAAGTTTTCCACAATCTGTTTTCCCCCTCAGACCTCCTCGGGATATTTTCTTCAGTTCGCAAGTTCCTACATCCCAAGAGGTTGTAGGAAAACGTGAAGTGCGGGACAAACTGGGAAGATTACTTTGTTGCATGTCTGATGTGGCGGTTAGTTTCCGCTCCATTCCTCCCTCTCCTGTAAGTTCCACCCACGTCATATATTTACCCCTTCCCTACCCACCCCTTCTTTCGTATCCCTTCTGGGGAGGAAATAAAAATAGACTTGAGATGTTCATCATCTTTCATTTCACCCTTAGCGCTACTTTCCTCATTATATAGTTGAGCAACTCCGTAACACTTCTCCTTGGCTGGTTTCGGCGAAGAAAAGATGGAGGGGGAAACGGGAAAGAGGTGGGGTAGGCGAGAGAAGAAAACTCACCGTGAAAATGTATTTCAGCCCTCTTTTCTTCCGCCTATTTTATTTCGCACAGCGAGTCCTGTGGAGCAATTCATTCATTACGGCGAACACATTTAAAAAATTCTGAAATATTTCTCCTACATCTAACGCCTTGAACAGGCATTTAGAAAGCAAACTAATATGGTGTGACACTCAAATCCAAGCATGAACAATGGAAAGAATTTACATTGTGTGCGAAGTGCTCTGACTTATAACTTAAAAAAATAACCCTCGGCAAAAGAAAATGCGCATTTTTTGCTCGTGGATTTTTTCTTACTTTTTTCACCAATATTTCAAAGGTCGAAATTACGTCAGAAGTAATTATACTCTTTTCATTATTCAGACTATATAATTCAGGAAGCATATAGTGTTTTACTTAGTATGTCCTCTGATTTATTTAAATACTTAAGAAAAAATTATAAATGTTTCATGAGAATATTGGTTCATTTCATAACATTTCTGTAATTAAAAAATGTTTTGCATTAATTAATTTTGTTTTTTAGTCATTCTTCTGTAATGAAGATGTTATTGTTTTTTGTAAGGAGTACCAATCAATTAAACAATCAGTTTTTTTTCTCATTTTGCTATGTATGTGTAATATATATTACTGTGGTTTCTTGCGAAATAAAAAATTTAAATACTACTTGAAACTCGTTTAGAACTCTTCTCGGCTGATAACTTACTACTTGTTTAAATAGTTATGGATAAAAGCACAAAATGTATACCAACTTGCGTAAAATGTCAGATATAAAGTTGTTAATAACAAACATAAACTCTTACTATCGACCTTTGTTAGGCAGGAACCAACCAAACTGTTTTCCAAAGCGAGTTGATGTACTCTTGAATGACATAGTATTGGATTCAATTTATTATAAATATATGTTTTCAACACGTAATTGGCATTCTTTAGTGGTGATTAAAGGTCATGATCCATAATTTTTACTGTTATCACGATAATTATTATTTTTTACTCCTAAACGAGAGCAGACACAAAAAAAGTTGCACAGTTTTGTTCAAAATTGTTTTTAGTATATAGTCTAATTTCTTCCAGATGAAAAATTATAGAGATTTGGCTAATTAATTTATTAATGGAAATTTAATTAACTCCATAATTAGCTGAAACTATTGTTTACTATGTCTTGAAAAAAATATTTGACATAGTATATAGTGTTTTCTATCGAAACTACGCAACAGTTTTCGATATCTGTTCTCGTTTAGGATTAAGAAGTAACTATTGTTAAAGCATTAGAAATAATTATTTTGAAGTAAATTAATTTAGTTTTGGTTCTTTTCATGTGACTACAATAGTAACTGCTTTTCATGTCCATGTGGTTTCAACGACTTAGCATATTTTTGACAGCGCTGTCATAAAATACGAAAAAAAAAACACTTGATAGTCATAGAAGTGAAACAAATCTGTCGTGGACAGACCGAGATTGTAACCTTGGTCCCACGAAAGCAAGTACAAGGTCTTCATCTCCAACTTGTTCTGTGTGTGGGTGTAAATTCCGGTTTCTCATCAGTGTCTATTGTTTTCCACTATCTGGCTTTTGCTGATCACCGCCGAACTCAATGATAAAGGGTTCTAGCATGCGTTCCAGTATTTCTGGATGTAGTAAACATGGTTTTAGATATAAGTAGCAAATTAATAATTTTATAAGTTTGTTTACACTATTGTGTCTTGGTTATAGTTAAATTTGTTTCGTGTGTATGTATGCTAGAGATTTTAATTTCATTTGTTTTCTAAGAGGCAAAACATAACTTGGTGTTGTTAGGTCGACCACAAATACAGTTATATATTCAGTAAACAAGAAAGTTAATGTTTTTAATTTTTTAACAGTGAGTTTATACAAAAGCAAAAACTAACACCTGAAAACATTTTTGCTTATTTTCCAGCAGTAGCGATTTATTCCGGGTTTTCGTTATCGCAGGAGAAATATCTCAAATGCCTTTGATACGAATTTTTTAAAGAATGTCTTGCGTTGTTCCTGTGTTAGCGTGTTATTTTTTACTTTTACTTTAACGATTCAAGGAAAAACATTTCGCCAGAGCAAAACACTTAACTTTTGCCTGTACGGGCGTATTTCTTGATGCCTTATACATTTTACTAGAATTTTCATGTGTCTCTACTTTGTGGCTTGGTACTTACATCAGTTTTATGTGCGTTTAAACATAACACATTTCTGCAGCCCAATTCCTGCAGAGAATAGGTTACAAGCAGTGTTGTGTGGCAACGTGTCGTTAAGTTCAAGTCTGAAAATTTTTCCGGCTTTGTGAGATTAATGGCTAATAATACCTTTATAGAAGATTGCTTTATGCCCAGTGTTGTCAATGATAAAGTGCAATATACTGGAGCTCATCTTGTGACGTATAAGGTAAGGTATTGCGCCTATGCGTATAACATAAATACTTTTTTATGTTTACAGCTTTTCTGGTCGATCGTATGGCAATACACGAAAATATTTTACTTAATTTCTTTACTATCAGAAGTATTTCAATTATTACTAAATTTAAAATATAAGCTGAAACTATTATTGTTATAATTTACACATAGAACGTAAACACAAAATTGAATTCAGAAAATAACCTGTACCAGAAATTTTGAGTTTTGTGGCATTTTTGTACTAAACAAGATATGAATTATATTTTAATATGCTTTAATAGTTAGTTAACTTAAAGAAAATTAAAACATGGGGAAAATGGGCCTGTACATATAAAACAAACGACTTGCCATTATGCTGACCTTTCGAAGAAGTGACTAGTATAAAAGTACCCGATGCTGGTACTTATTCGTTATTGTTGCCCTGTGGTCTGGCAGAAATGACGTTAATAGTCACAGGTATTTTAATAAAATTGTCAACGTAATTTAAGCTAACTAGTCACAAATGCTACTTTGTGGATTACTTACTGTGAATGGAAAACGAAACAGAACATTATATGTATAAAAATATCGTATTCACTTCCTGTCAGGTACTTTATAAAATATTGTATATCACAAGTGCGTCATCACATCATTCTTACGACACATAATTTGTAATTTTTAATCAAGGAAGATTATGAAATGTTGAAGATACGTAAGCAATTTATGGTTAAGTGAACAGTAAAACGTTAAGTAAAGTTGACAACTTGTTATAGAAATACCTTACATTTTTGTGGCTGTTGTAACTTTCCACGTTTTTTTACGTATTGTGATTTTTAAAATAGTTTTTTTTTTTTTTCACCTCTGAAGCAGATATTCTCATTTTAAGTAAAAATAAGATTAGTAGTCTCCGTGTTTAGTTTGAACTTTACGTTGTAATGGAATTAAAGTATATTTTGGTTCTGTATAGTTTGTGTTGTATGCTTTATATTATATAATTGTATTATTATTTGGACTCTAATGGCAAACAATATAGTTATTTTGATATTTAAACTCACCTGGAAAGTAATGATTGAATTCAGAACTTTTAAAATTGTATTTTATTTTACTTAAGCTACCGCACTTTTTTTTTTACTGGGTTTTATGCTTTGTGAGTATGCATGTTCTGGGAACTGCATTTTTTATCCAACGAGGTCATTGACACCTTCTTGGACTTCACGTAAAATTTTTAATTGTTGTGTGATATTTTATAATTTGAATCGCCTCTTTCGATTTCGTCTTCCGTACGATGAAGATTGACGCGGTAGGTCTTACCCGACAAGATTTGGTCCAGGGGATAAATTCTCCGCCATCCTAAAGATAGTTCGCTTTGGGAGAGGCGAAATTATAGGCATTCAAAGTGCGATATGATTTGGCCAGATCAACAGGAGGCATTTTCTTGTAAATCAGTTTAGTTTTTGGAGCGAACTTAAACTCGCAGAGGACGCAGATGTTCCGTAAGATGTTATTTATTTTATGAACTACTGCGTCCTTATAGTTGGCCTTATTCAAAATTGTTATTACTTCACAAACCCTAGAATTGTTATATTAAAATTTGTTGCTGCCTTAGGGCCAGTTGTATAGTCTGTGTCATGTAAGTGTTTCGTATTTTGACAGTTCACTTCTGAGAAGCGTGTCACGTGTCTGTACACAGGCTTGCGGAGACCGGGCTTTTACAGAAAGCCAGGTAGGTTTTAAGCTCCAAACAATGGAACTGCCCGGCACATTTCTCAAAAGAGAAATGTCAAAATACGGACGAGTTACATGAAATAGACTTTATCAACTTCAAACAAACAGGTGGTTAGCTAACACAGTGTTAGCTGAATCTCGTGTTAAGCGCCCAGTTGTGTTGTATCAGCCAATTTTATTCCCTTGTTAGCTACCAAGATAATAGTTTTGGTGGTGCTTTAATGTGTATGTTGGCAATTTCTAATGTAGTATTTTTAGCACGAAAACTTAGATTACATTGGCTAGTACGCAATGTTTATGATTGTTTTCGTATTTTGTTTACAAATGTACGAAAAATTAAACAATTTCCAGTGAGATGTGAGATAATAAAGTTTTATAGCGTGTTCTTTCTGTATTAGGTTATATTGAAGTTATAGCAACAGAAGTACCATGCATGCTACACTTAAAATTAACATTACCGTCAAAATATGGGACGAAATTATGATATTTAAGCATTTTAATTGAACATGTGATTACTTAAGATTGATTCTGTTGGGATTCTCTTTATTACATAACATTGAAGGGTTTAACTCTTAGTTTATAGTCTTTAGTGAGACTGTTTCAAATATATTCACATAACATGTTTGCTCTGTACACAAATTTAATTTATTACAGTCCTTACATGAACGACATATACAACACATTGGCACTGAATTGT
>PNEQ01010709.1:81740-173467 GCA_003012365.1 Medauroidea extradentata
CGTCTGCAGTTCTGCTTCATAGATATTGGCAGCGTGCCTTTGAACTGTGACGTTTCTCATTTGACTGTACCAATCACAATAAGGTTACTGTAACACCACACGTCTGTGATTTGCGTGTAAAACCCCACGACACACGAATGTCAAAACATCCAATCTCTGACCGTGAAGCAAGTCTGCCGACGTGCACACAAGTCACTGACACAAAGTGAGGCAAATTTCTTTTCGCGAAAAGTTCATGTCTCTATTTATAAATAATGTATAGAGTATAGATATCACGATTTGATTCACGACTCGCTGAATGATGAAGCCACTTGTAGTCTTATTTTAGGAAATGAAATTACATATGCCAAGTCACACGAGTTGAGAAACTTGCTTGGAATTAAAAATAAATAAATTTAATTATTTAAAACCAGAACTATGAAACGAGCAACTTTACTTGTATTACGAATGCTACCACAGTACCACACCATTATTCACGAACATTGACAATTAACGAAAATTAACAAAGTATCAACCACACTGAATTATGAATAACATTTGTATGGCCCACATTTTAGAACACAACTACAACATGCTTGTAACAACATTTTATGATAATTGTCTTCTGTAGCTTATAAATATAAAACTTCACACTTGCTACAACCTTGTACATGCACGAGAAGCTACACAATTTGAGGTAGTATCAAAACATTACTTACGGCGCGTGACATTAATATTGCAGAAGTCAAAAGTAGCTAAAATCACGTTTACAATCAATACGATTTTAATTTTAAGTGATGCAAAACAAATTTCGAAGTAACATTGGATATACAAAGAACACATTCGTGATAATCACTTTCGATACTGTACACGAACCACAGAATTGCCTACACAGTTTGTTTTCCTTCTATTAAACCCAATCCATACACTCACACTCAGTTATAGTTTCATGCTACAATATCTCAATTAGTATGACTTCGCTCAAAGTATTATATTTGTATTAACTAAACGAGTCACAGAATTTTCACAACTTTCATCGCCATCTTGTAAATCATCTCGCGCACGCCATTCGCCACTATTCTCCTGTTAAGTATTGATCGGGCTCTTCCACGGCATGTTGGGCAGCCATAGAATAAGATCTCTGGCTAGGGATAGCAACAGTTCATACAACGCATTTATAGCCTAACAGGAGGATAACATTTATTTCAAGCGCTAACCAGTGTTGATACAAACTGGCCCTTAGCGTGTTTAGTAACTGTGATTTATAAAGAGTAGGCCTATTATTTGAACTGGAATTGTTACATTTAATTGACATATTGGGCCACATTACACATAATCAGTGTCACGAAATTTGCCACAATCTTTATTGAGTTAGACATTCCACACAGATATTTGAAGCGTAGTATTTATACTCTACCGTATGGATTGAGCTTTAGCACGGTGCAAACTTAATTTATTTATATTACATAAATTTTCAAATTCAAGATAATGAGATCACAATGAAATGTTTGTACTAAGTAGGAGAGTCATATTATTGTGAGGAGGTAGTAGAGTAATTGCTTTCACTAGGGTTGGGAATTAGTACCTATTTTTTTTATCTTTAGTTCAATTTTCTTTAATTTAAAACAAACTTCTAAAATTTCTCTTAAAAAATTACATTTACGTTATTTTTCCAAGCTAATTTTCTTATTTATTTCTCGTACATATACTTTGCTATTCTGAACTGTTATGGCTTATGTATTTTTAGCCCATGGAACGTCTCCAAAAATAATTGGTAAGATATGGTTCGACATTGCAGCCCACGCCAGCTATACCGACAATTTATCAGATAATTAATATTCTCTCACACTATACTATCTACGTAACACTACTTCATCTATCTATAATCGCCTTTTTTTTTCATTTAAACGTAACTTAAGCAAAATAATAATACTGTAAGGCCATACATACATGTATATATTTCCAGTAAGACAAAAGTAATTAAAATTAAAACACAGACTTTGAACACACGAATGACAAAAAACACTATCACAGATATATCGTAATATTGAACACGCTTCTACAATAATTGAAATTCCTTCAATTTAGATTGTTAAACGTAAATTCCTACAAACCTAAAAACGTGAATAACCCGTGTAGAGGGACAAGCAAGTAAAATGTTACTGAAAGCATAACGTACTGTCCACGCACCAGAATTCAGTCCCGACACTGGCGTTTGTGCATTTCTCTTCTTAAGGGCGCGATTAACCTCAGTTTTCAAAGTCTTTTTTATTTTTATATTTGTACCACATATTTATTTTCTTATTTTGAACATAAATTGTGACTAAATCTTCCTCTTAGGACATTTTTGTATCTCTCATAGTTTTTCCGTAATTAGTCGTAAACGTCAAAATTTACACTTTACGGTTTTATGTACGCCACTAAAACCAACTGACATACCAAACCGAAAAAATTCACAGTGTATAACAATATTGCAGGACATTATTTGACACATTTAATATAAAAAATATTTATTTAATATTTTTTTAATTATTTAATTTTTGTTTCTAAATTCAGAATTTTTTTAATAAACACATTAATGTTTTATTTTTACAGAAGATAAAACGCATACCCGCAAGGGACTCAGAGCTGGCGTGCGGACAGTAATAGCCGACGTGTTCTAGTCATTAACGAATGACGTACGTGTGTGACGTGTGATAGTTGGATTTCACTGGTGACACAATCAAGGAGAAATTCATGAGACGGTAGACTTGGTAATGAATACGACTTTGCCGTTCCACCGCTAGGCCTTGGCTCAATACGCTAAATACTCGTGCCTTTAGTCATAAGTAGTGAAGGTGAATTAATCGCGGGAAAACTTGACTGTTCGCTAGTTATCAACGTACGTTCAACATATCAAAACATTACTTGCTTTCGCTTGAACGTGGAGCTGTTACATTATTTGACTGAGCCAATAAGAATCCCGCTGTAGTAATATTTGATGCCTGTTATTGGTCTGCAGGGACAGCTACGTCGTGTCAGGTATACATCACCCAGTCATACAAGTTACAAGAAAGTACAGCGTTTTCAAGGTTATGCTGGCACGAAACCTTTTCGTAATATACCATCCTCTCTAGTCATAAGTAATTATAATAACTTATCGTTTTAGTATTTAACATATTTGAGAACTATTTATATTCATCGCCACACATATAGACAATGCCACTTTAAGAGAATAACGTTTATTGATTTGAGTATGTTACACGAACTCTAAAATGTAAGAACGAAACGTTATTTCCCAGTCAATGTTTAATTGCATCATATAATTTATACTCTCAAATTGATTAAACAGTAATTTTTGGCTTTCGTGTGGTTTAACATTAAAACTTACAAATTCTGAGCTGAAATTCAAAAAATTATCCAAAGAAAGTAAATAAAAAATAATTAAACTATACGTGCTGTTATATAGATTGAGTTACTTAATTAAACGTCGTAAAATTCTGTTCTAACGTAATACTGTAAACTGAAACACTTTATGTGCAAGTAGTGACGCCCCGATTTTCGCTTGTGGAAATCAGGCCGATCGATACCTCTGGTCGGCGGGTTTTCTCAGGGAGATCTGTTTCCTCCGCGCCTTCATTCTGGCGCTGCTCCATATTCACATCATGTCACCCATTACCGGCGCTAAAACCTAGATGTTGTGCTGGTCAAAATATTTTCACTACAAGCAGTTAACTAAGTTCACGTTAAAAATTTCAGTAAAACTTATTTTCAAGTCTTTATTAACGTACCATTATTAGCCGTTTAATTTTTCTTCCATAAATATGTTTCTTTATTGTACGTACATGGTTGAATATGCTTCAATCTCTCTGCATGTTGGTGTGTACAGGGTTACCGCTTTACTTACTCTTGGAGAACTTTTTATTGCTTTCACTGAACCTTGTTTCGTGTTTCGTGCCACCTCCTACGTTAACGTCAAAGTATTTTATAGGAGATTTTACTCAACTTATTAACCAATACCTAGGGCCACGATTTTGTCGCGAAAATATTTTTGCCCCACTTTATTTCAGTATATCACGTGCACATCGGTAGCTCTGCTTCATGATTACTGGCAGCTTGTCTTTGTTCAAACACGTCTCACATTTGACTGCACCAATCAGGATAAGATTATTGTGACTCCGTGCGTCTGTAATTTGCCAAGGCATGTGAGGGTAAAATCATTAAATCACAGAGGATGTAGCAGAGCAGCAGATGTATAGGGCCTGCATAATGCATTGAAACCAAATGTTGCAAACATCTTTTCGCCATAAAATCGTTACCCTACCAATTCCATTTTGTCTTACAGCAATTATCACTCTTCAGTTTTGTCAACTTCACAACCTGTATTTTGAATAACAAGCTCTATGAAACGTTTTATTTGCTTTATGAATGTTTTTAGAAATGTTAGATTATATTTAATTTTCTTTAAAAATTGAATATAAACACTCTGCCATATTTTATTTTGGGCTTTAGATACCGTACATACAATCATATTAAAATGTGTATTTTCCTATCTGAACAAAACATCTTTACGATTTTTTTCAAGGTAATAAAAGTTTTGTGTCATAGTTTTTAGTTAAAATGTGTTAGAATACCTTTTTTTTTACTAATTGCTCCATTTTAAATAACTCATCTTTATTCGGGTTTTAACTAAAGAGATAGTCGCAGGAATAATATTAGGTATTGTAAACATGAAGGCTGGTTTTCTACATCTGACTGGTGCAGCTTCATCATTGTCACTCACTAATACTTCTGCTCTTGTTTATGTTCTGCAGTTATTTGGGCTTATTCAAACTTTTAACAAACAGTGTAGGCATAATCTATAGTTATGAAGTTTTTGTGCAGGTCTTGTCATTTTTACAATATATTCATATTTAGGACGATCACAGCAATTATTTCAGAGCAAATAGTAGTGTTGCATATTACGTACTGAACTTTGACATAGACATTTTCATATCGGAAATCCGCACTTAATAAATACGTTTGGCTAACACAATGCAACGTGTGTTAGTAAAATAGATTAGGTATTCTTTGAACTAAATTAAGTTTTAAAGAATTTTATACGTAGGCTATTCAAAGTATTTAGCAACTTTTTGGATGCATCGCTCATATTTTAACACACCATTGTACATATCTTCCTAATACATCTTACGGGTTGTGAAACAACCTGCTATTGTATGTCAGTCAAAATGGAAATGCAAGCAACAAAATCACTAACGTAACTTGCGGGATGAATGATATTTAAGTTTGAAACTGATTAGCAAGAGAAATTAGTAATATCTGTTATATACCGACATGTTACAGTTGTGAACGAAAGATTTTATAAAATGATATTACGTTGTTTTTTTTTACTCCTGATTAATCGTTCCAGTTTATAGTAACGAGCAATAAATAATTAATGGTACTTAATAAATAAATAAATGTTGACCATAATTTAAATTAAAATGTATAATTAATAATAATCTAACATGGAAGCAGTATTATTAGAATTGTTGAAAGATTATAATTTGTAATCAATTACCAGTATGAAAACTATAATTTAAAAATAATAAATATACTTCCTACTATATTTTAAGGGCTTGCAAAGCATATTTTATTATTTGAAATTTCTCTACTCTATTTTAAATTGCAAAATTTATCTGGGTAAATATAATAAGTTAACAATTTTCGTGTTTACTCATTATAAAACGACAGCGTCGCCCGCTGTTACTCAGCCTACTCCCATCATGTGGACAAAGCTCAAGGAAGTGTGAGCAGAGAATTAACGAACTATACCAGCTGTCCTGATCTCATGATCTCATGATCCCATGGGGGACACTGAACACGGAGGAAGGTACACCAGGGCTTGACGCAACTGTGTGGCGCAAAACAGAGCTATGACTTCTAGCCTGACAGACCTGGTCAACTTGGCGTCATACGTACACATTCTGAATTTTTTCCTCAGAACTGTGATCACGTTTATTACTGGTACGTTTCTGAAAACCAGGGAATGAAAAGCTATTTTTAAAAAGTGTACCATATTCTCTTCTGCCAGATCCGGGGAGTGATTTTTAACTCAAAATTTAGTTTTTGGTCTTCCAATTAGCTGTACGATTACTGAAGACAATAAATAATATTTAAAGGTACGTATGATCTTTTAAAGAACTGTGCAATGGGAGTGCATGACTGGATTAAGTTTCTTGGACATACACCATTGCAAAATGAACGACTGTCAAAGAAAACTAAACAAATAATAGAAAACCATAAATAAGCAGATTTATGATTTTCTATTATTTGTTTAGTTTTCTTTGACAGTTATTCATTTTGCAATGGAGTATGTCCAAGAAAGTAAATCCAGTCATTTTTAGGTACGTGCAAATTACAGCCAGTATTTAGTTTCTTTTGTTAATGAGTTGCTTTACCGCTAGCATCATCTTTGCAGGAATCACTGCAATGCATTTATTGGTTTGTGTTTTAAGCGGGCACGAAAAATATTAAATTTAACTAAATTAGTTTAGATATTTTACCAAAAATAGTTTCAGAGAAACTTTTGCTGGCATAAAACAGAAAAAACTGAAGGTGGCAGTCGTATGACAATTTCAGAGGTAGATAAAGATTTCTCCAACCGGCAACTGAAATATTCAACAATCTTGACACCTTTATTTCAGTAATGACAAACTGAGTTACTGATAAATTTCACCGTACCGTCACCAAACAAATTGAGTTGTATCTTCAACGAAACATATTATTCTGAAAGGAATGTTATACAACTGCATATCAGAGGAAATACTGCGTGCACAGCTTGGCTTGTATGTCGATTTGTTTCAATTATCTAACAGTTACCATTATGTTCATGAGAGCTCAACGTGTTTAAAGGAACGTTAAATTATGGAAGCATCTTGCTTTCGATAGTGCGTAGCCCGATTAGTTAACTTACAAGTGTCTTCGAGCAGCTAACTACTCCATATGTATGACGTTAAGAGAAACATTATTTATACACGCACGTAAAATACATTTTGATATTTATGTAGGTATTGTTAAGTATTGTCTGACTCATTTTAGAGAGTTCAATATTTCGCATATTTCGCGTTTTTATTTGGCGCCAGGCTCTTACTGGCATATTTTCACCTGGCCACACTCTGTTCTGTTATTGGTTCCGTAATCCTTGCCTTCGTTTCTTCGTGTGCCCACATTACATGGTGGTACATTTTACGGTTTACCTTATATGATTGGTTAATAAAATGGTGTGCAGCAAAACTGCCAGCCAACCGCAGCAGTTAAATGAGCAGACATTAAATCTTAGTCTATTTTGTCATCACGTAATGACGTGAAACTTTAACAGGTCTCAACCCACTGTTATTGATAAATCTATTCTGTGGGAAGAAATGTTGTGGATGAAAAAACTGACGAGTTATCAGAAATAGGAAGCCATTGTTAACTGCTACATCTTGCCTTTCGTAGGTTTGTTACGGCTGTCGCCATACCTTTAGTTGGAGGTTTTTTTGTAAATACTTGTTGCAACGCATTTGGTATTGTATTAAATTTTCGTTTTCATTCAAATATCAACAGCTATAATTTAAAATATTAAGACAATATCTAATGCCGTTTGACTAAACAGCATTTGTAAACTTTCTTCATGGAATCATAACTATAAAATATCCTTAACACTGTGAAACTGAGTTCAGCTTTCACGACGTCATCACAGTTACAAGTCGACCACACAAATATACATTTGGTACCAGTGATATAGGTCATTCGGGATAAAGTGAACGCTAAATATTTAACCTTTGAAAAATATCACTTGCCATTACTGCATTTAATTCTGCAGTTACTCTAGTTGCGTTACTGCTTGTATGGTTGGCAGCGAAATTACGGAAAATACTTCCGTGTATTTTCCTATTTAAATAGAGAAATACAGAATCAAAATTTAGTGAACTCAACATAATTGAATTTCATATAATTAATAAACTTGTTTTTATCAAACAGTATCGATTCATACTGCCTCCGTAATTTATCTTACAGGCGCAAGCATCAAGTGACGTGTCCAGAGAGGTTAGGCATTTCCCGTTGTTAGCCGTTACGTGCGGAAAGATATGAATTAAATGAAAATAGAACTTCAGCAGGGCTTTTTAGAGTGCTCACTTTGTACCGAACCACCTATACCCCTTTTCTGTTACTACGCGGTTTTAGATTTGGTGTAGTGACTAACAATGACGGAATAAATCTAAAATCATATCAGTATTGGGAAAAGTGAAGAACATTTTCAGGCAACATTCCCGCAGAATTCTCGTCACGTGAGACTATTTTGCACTCTGCCGGGTCCTTTTGATCTGTGATGGCGATTGATTTCTGATAAGCCCGCGCGCCGGACAAATCCCTCTCTGTGCCGTGACGCGTTGTCGGTCAGGAGGCGAGGGATTTCGGGGAGTAGTGGAGGAGAATGGGTGTATGTGAGATTGAGGGGGGAAGTGGGAGGAATGTGGCTGTCAATTTATCCCTCCTATAGCCAGAACACAGCACAGAAGGGATAGAAAAGGGTTGGGTACATTCCCCGCGCATATTGATATTACTCGTGTGCCCCTCAGACGGCGTTCTGATTAATGAGCAGACGCCCCGAGGCGGCGGGAGAAAGGGGTCTAGGTAAAAAAAACGGGTGAAAATGAAAAGGAATTTGGTCCGCTGATTGCCAATATTTTAGAGAACGACAACCGCAGCCGTTATTTCAAATAGTTTACACTCAGCATGACGTATGAAAATATGCGCTGAAACTTCTGTGAATTGAATTGTCTACAGTGGATGAACATGACTCAGTATTTCTCTGAATAACCACCCCTGTAGCAACATAAGTTAGACCAACAGTTTGAAATAAGTTGGAACAGTTGGCTGTACGGGTATATGTTGTGTTGTAACATACACAAAAATACAACGTCGGCCAAGCACAACATACCGCCTTTAATATTGAAGAATGTAAATTTGAGAAATTAAGTTTCAGTGAAAATAAAATTTCTGAATCATAAACAGCCTGAACGCAACAGTAAAAATTATTTGGAACCTTTTGAATAGTTGGTTGAACGTGGCAACAAACTGGATTATTAGGTTGGCATTTGATTTGAATGCTTCTATTGGTTGAACGTTACATAGAGTCACCATAATTTCATCAACAGAAAACCCTAGTCGGAATGGGAAAAGTACTGTATTCCTACCCAATCTCATATGCAATGGAGATGTTTGAAGATTTGTGCACTGGGAGAGCATGTCTTAGAAGATTTTTAATGGTTGGTGGAACATTGGCAGCACATTGGAAATCATACGTTTGGCGTTTGGTACAAACGTAATTTTTGGGCCAACGTTATAAAACCAGCACATATTCACTAAAATACAAAATATTTGAAATGGGAAATTTGATTTATTCAAGCCTTTAATATATGAATTTGCACACAGAAAATAATTTCTGTTCAAATTTGAAATGGTTGGTTGAACGTAGGTAGCATGTTTTAAACCTAATTATGGTTTTGATACTTAATTTTGCTTGCCCAACGTTGTAAAACAAACGGAATTTTTATACTATAAAACCATGTTTAAAATAGAAAAGTGAAAGCATTCTTACCAAATCTTATATATCATTAAGAACATTTTAGTGTTCTTCATTTAAATAGCAATTTTTTAAAGTTCGTTTAATGTTTACAACAATTTGGTCAACATGTATCGCTTTCCTGTGGTATGCTCTTTTACGTTGGTCCAACGCAATGTCGTGGACACGTTTGGTAATTTTTCAATCTTTGCTTAGTTATATTGAGCACAAATACCAATATTTGTATAATATTTGACTCTATTAGTTATAAGTTGGATAGGTGTTTTAAAAAGACGGTTGATGTTTGCTATATGTTGGTTCAACAAACTATCACTGGCAGACGTCTGTGCTTGTCTATGGTGAGGGGAAGCTGAGTAAGCGTCGCAAGGGGGGTAAGAGAAGCGTGCAGGTCTGGCCATGCTATCGGTTGTCCCACAAACATCAACTACGCCGGGTTTAGTTGTGCGCAAGACACTGGAGGGTTAAGAACAGTCGAAGAGGTACGGGAAGGTTGTCTGCAGCAGTGAACGTGTAGTTATACAGTCTACAACTCGGTGTTCTGACGTGGGACCTAAAAAGGTTGTAGTTTAGATTTACTTTACTCTAATATTAAAACTGTGAATATTCACAAATGCCCAGTGGTTTTCCACAGATTCAAATTTTTGGAACTGTTCCATCGGGAATTATGGAAATCTACAGATTGCATCCAGAAATCAAACTCACAGATTGAATCAGAGATCTGCAATATTTGAAAAAGTAACGAAAAATTTTTACGTAGATAGAAAAAAAAAGTCTAATTTTACATTAAACGCAATTCTGATTTTTTCCTTACCAATTATGACATAAGCTAACTAAAGCATGCACCAAAATTAAAAAAAAAATAAAAAATAAAAACAAAATAATGCCAACGGTATTCGAACCCAATAACTTTAGCACTGCGCTGAAACTCTAACCACTCCACTAACGTGAACATTTCTATATCACGTTTGTCATAAATATACCTTTTCGGCTTTGTATATCTGTGATGTGTATTAATGTTGTACTCTGCATTCTTAACAATAAACGTACTGTTTTATTAGAATGTGAATCTGTAAAAGCAACTAACTTCATAGAGAGCAACATAGCGAAACTGAACATTCCAAAACACATCCACCCACAAAAACCGTACAAGAAGACTACTTATGACTATGTAAACTATCAAAACAGATAATTCACTTTAATTAACAAGCAAACAACATTGTTTATTACACGTAGTCTAAAATAATGTAAAATTTTTGAAATTACATTTTAGTCACTGATTTAAACTGAAGTTTTCAAAATACAGATTAAATAGTATAGTTCGACTGATTAAATAGTAAAATATACGTGCTAATTCCTGTTACATTTTTATGGTAAAATAATGCCCTTTGCGTCCTACATAGGTATGTATACCTTCAAATTGCAGTGAAACTTTTTTTTAAGTTCCAATAAATATATCTGAGACAGCACAGTCTAAACTTTACTTAATTTAGCGTCATTTTCCATAAATGATAATACCATTATTTTTTTTACGATTCTTGCAATTGAGTGCGAGTTACAAACTAAAGAAGTGTTCTGCAAACAACTCCATTGCAGCAAATGGTGTGTCACAGAAAACCAAAGTATACACAAAAAAAAAAAACAGAAAATAAAAAAACAAAAGGACTTTGTTTGCCACATGCAAACAAAGGAAAATATACAATTCTACAAGGAATACAGTCAATGAGTTCCAAGAAAATAAATGAACACGAATAAGCACCCAAACACCCATAAAGAAACCAATGAAAAATAAAAATAACTCAGATTATTCCACAAAAGAAATTCCGCCAGTAATTTTTAAACGACAGGAAATTATAACAACAAACTTGATACTGTTATCTGTATAACAAGAATCCTAGAAGCTTTGTCTAAACACTGTTTGTTAGTCACTAAGTTGTTTAGAAAAATCTGTGTTACTGTACATATAAAAAAATTAAATTTCACCAAAATTATTTTTACATTTTAATGTTCGACTCTATTTACAGCTTTCTTTACCTCAAATGCAAAGTTAATTAAGGTTAATAAAGCTGAAACTGGGTCACTCACCACTTGCCTATATAAACTGGGCACTCACCAAAACTTATAATAAGTAATTAATATTTTTTATTGGACCCATACATGTTAGTTTTAAGAGAAGTGAAATGTTTACACTGGTTTATAGTTACATGGATGTTTTCTCATTAATAATAGTCACGATGGCTACAAAACGGTCGAAATAAACAACTAAGCAGTGCTCACTTTACCGTGATCAGCCTATTGTCGCCCCTATGCGCAGTGCTCGAACGGCATGAAGTCTTTCTGTCGGCAACACGCCTGACCTTCACTTCAAGTTGCCGAATATACATATAGGTGTTGTCTACAATAATCATTTTCAAATAATGTTTATTGTGACATGAGATGTTAAGTTTTATTATAGTACAGTGAATTAATACTGCGGTGATTTTTATATTAAAAGTGGGAAGAATCTTAAAATTATCGGAAAGAAAAAAGTGACTAGGGATACAAAAGTCCTCACTTTATCACGAACAAGCTAATGCGGGTTTGAAGACTGTTCCGAAGTTTGTGTATAAAAAATTAAGCTACTAAAGGTAATTAAAGGCTACACTTAATTTGTGCAAGTTATCCATAAACATAAAGAGTATGAATTCGAATAGTTTAGAATTTTAAGATAAAAGTGTTTGTTTTCACGCAAACTGCAACTTTATGTGAATCCATTTAGATGTAGGCCTATAATTTTCAACGTCTAGCCAAACAGCAAATTTCAGCATGTTCTTTTCTTATAAGCGAGTGTTGTACTCACGTAAATTAGTGGAGTGTTTCATGACTTTGCGTGTGAATAAAGAGTTATTTAATCGCTTGGCATTTAACGTAAAAAAAGATACCACACGTCGAAAATGGGTTTAACATAGTCTACTAAATTAACGCCATTTATGTATTTCAGCCAAATCATTTCTAACATCACTGACTGTGCACGTTCATTAATGGTACTATTTATTTATTTTTTTAAGATATCATAATCACCAACTATTTTTAAATTATTATTTCTACGTTTCATGATTAATGGCAGATTTATGTAGCTCGTAATATATGTTGATATAATATTTTCGTATGTTTAGCTACGTATTTTACAAACAAACGTTAAATACTGGCATGATATTATTTCAAATACATAATAGACGTTTTGAACTATCTATGTTTAATGTATAATTCTGTATATTTAGGAAGTAAATATTCTTTACCTACTCTTCATTACAAAAATATTAAGCTGTTCTAATAAAAGACTAACCTCCATATTTCTATAAAGCCTGTTTTACTGCCGTATATAAATTACCCATTTTAATTACCTTATCTCTTAGAAGATCAAAGCATTTTTGTTTAAAGCGTATCAGGAAACCGAACATAGATAAAAGTTAACTCTTTGCCGAAGTTTCAACAGGACTGAACATTTTTTATCTTTGTCTTGCTGAAGGAACGGAATGAAAAGGATTTCCGGCCGCGGGGGTGTCTGCGGGGGTGTGTCCGGGCAGTGAAAGGGGTTCGGAGTTGCCTGAGGGGCAAGCAAGAGGGGCTAGGGGTCGGGAGGACCCCCTGTAGCGAACAACGGCTGAGAATGAGGGCAGACAATTGAATTCCTGCAGAAACAAAGAGTTTGTGTTGTATTAAGGAGAAGAGAAAACTTTTCGTCGGAGCGCCTCTGAAAGAAGCACTCACCCTCTTTCCTGTCCTCACTCCCACCCCCTTTTACTCAGCTGCAACTTCCGTTATTCGCTGTAACAAATGGAAAAAGTTTCGTATTTATTTTGCCTCAGCTTTTACTCCGTGTTCCATTGTATTTTTATTACACGTGACAAGAAATTGGATGTCATATTGGGGTATGCATATGAAATTGAAAGGTGACTGAGGGAGGTTGTTTCGTTTCTGCCAGAGACAAATATAGAGTCAGGCTCGAGAAGACTGCTAGGAGGTTGGTGGTACCCAGGAGAAAATCAGTCGTGATACACGTAATATCCTGAAAATGCCACTTTCTTTGAAGGTGTTTCTTAAACGTTTCTCTGTCAGCATGTCTCTCCGCTCTTGACATCAACACGCAAACACGATGACACCACCGACGTCTGCTAGGACCGAGGACTTTACAAAGCTGCGCCTTTCACATTTCTCATATGTTCTGCATGTGACACTCACTGATGGTTGACAGATTTGGCGAGGGAGAAATTTTAGGAACCAGAACAGCAGAATCGATTTCAAATCACGTACCGATTTTGATGTAGAGCAAACACATCTGGCTGGAGAACGGTGAAAAAAATTAGCATAGTACATTTCACAATGTACGACGCCGATTTCAAATTCAGAAGAATATCTTCACCAATGCAACTCTCTCTCTCTCTCTCTCTCTCTCTCTCTCTCTATATATATATATATATATATATATATATATATATATATATACTATGTTGTTTCATCTTGACTTACAGTACTTGAGTTTGTACTCACTATCTGTGTAGTCAAAAGAGGGCCAAATTTTTAGACACGTAAAACACAAAACACGCACCTGATATTACATAAGGAAATATTACTAACTCAGGTTTAAATAGCGTAAATGCCCTTAACCTATAACTTAGCACATTACGTGCTTTTCACAGTTTTAGTCATATGATAGATAAGAAAAACATTTTCTGAACTTACAAAATGTTTACAGGGAATGTAAGATATAAATTGTTATAACGCATTTTTGAATTGACAATATTTGTTATGTCAATCACCTAAATAAAATTTTATCGCAACATATTAACATTAGTCTAAAAAGCATTGTTTAACGAAGTAAAATTTCCGTAACGAGTGATCAATGACAACTGCTGTTAAGTTCTGGTAGAAGATGACCTAAAATAATTGCTAAGGAACTCGGTAAGAAGTAATTTTACTATGACATTTTCGTACAGTAGGCCTATGTGTACATGTGAAGATAAATTAGTTACTTGCATAACTATACCTCAGCCCATAACATCCCGGAGGCCGTTCAGTGAATCGTGGAAAATAACACGTCACGATTTAGTTACGAAACATTAAATTAACTATAAAATCGATACCTATTTAAAATAGTTTCATTCAGAACCTACTCTACAAATAAATATAAGCATACATATTCAAGGCTTTGAAAGGCGTAAGCACCATATGTTATAAAGTTAATTAATTTTGACCTCAATTGAAGTACTTCTCTTACGCCAACTTTTACAAATCAGTAAGACATTAGAGTGGCTACTTCTTCACACGAATATACAATATATTCTCACCTGCGAACTCAACCGCTTCTGCTCTACACAAAAGGAAATACATTTATTTTCGACGAACCTCTTGTGTAGTAATTACATTGATAGTATTCCTTTAAGGAAAGTGTCACTTGATAACTCTATTCTCTGAAAGTTGAGCTGGCAGTTCATTTTAATGGTCTTTCCGTAGGAAAAATTAATGTTTTTCTCTGGCGCTGTTAAGTTGCGCACAAATACTTTCAGCTGGCGTTAAAACTGCGCAGAAAACCCATGTCACCCTTTCTAACGTAAGAATTTAATCTTTTGTATATTTCTGAAGGCTACCGTATGTACAAATTTTCAGGTTTTGCTTTACATTTTGTTATAATGCACGATTTGACATACGTATAAACTGCATTTAGACGAATGTGTCTGTGGAGAAAAAAACACGCGACAAAAGAAAATGTTTTTTTTATGGAAACAGTTGTAAAATTTGATTGCCAACACAACTGACCAGAAGTGGGATTCTAAAATGAGATACACAATATGTAGCAGGCTAAGCCTACTGTTAATGTAGACGACAGTGTAATGTCTTGAGAGAAGCGGCCGAAAATACCACACCTGCAAGATATTTTGGTGAAACTATCTATGTGTTTAGGACACACTGAACACTGTGTCGTGCCATCATCATGTCTGCTGGGCAGTCGGACAGTGAAATAACGTTCTTTTTTCGAATGAGCTCAGATTTTCTCTTCACAGTGATAGGTATACTTGAAGGAGTCACACTTGGAGATAATCTGGTATGGGATTTGCACTCTCACACATAAGGTGAGACTATTTCAGCATGGGAGATGAGATATAATACATAGCTTTTTTAAATTTCTAATACTATGTTAACCACTCGAAAATTTGACGACGATGTCAATTTAACATAGTATCAGCTATCTTGACATATTGGTTCACATTATATGTGGTTTTGAACTGTACGCATTACCTGGATTTTCTGCGAATGTATGCGAAAGCTCGGTTTCATTGACCGTAATTAGTTAACGTCTTTCCGGAATTTTACGTTACTGCTCGCATGGCTAAAGCACATCTTAAGGAGACAATTTGTTTAACGTCCGATTTCATCTATACCTTCCTACGTTATCTGCGTCGTTCTAAAAGAAGAATGCACGTAATGCTGGAAATTGCGATTGATGATGTTGGAAGCATGACACTTCAGTCACAGGCCTATATTGCTGCTAGAGTTGATCACTCTCTGTGTATACCAGCTGTTACCAGTTTGGCCAAATTGAATGGACAGGTCATAGTGTGTTTCTCGAATATCGGAAACAATTAATATTTATTTTAATGTGTGTCAGAAAGGTATTTTGAATGATTGGCAAATTAAAATCCAAGAGCGTCATATGCTGTTACGTATTAAGTGTATATTGTCCTCAGCATTTGCAACAACTTCTGTTTGACCTTATTTTGGCACCCAAAAATTATATTGTAATTAACTTTAGTTTTAAATTCACTCTAAATTGTAACCTTGACTCTTTTCGTATGGATATGGTTGGAATTATAAAACCGTGTGGTTTTGTGGCCTGATATTTTTACTTAATCCTCCTGTACGAAAGCCGCATTGAAGTAAATGATCGTGACATTCGATGTGACTATGGTTGAAAACGAGCCAAAAGTAGTGCAGAAAATTATGACTATTTTAACGCGATGTTATTTACTTACACTAGCTTTGGGATGTCTGTAAATTTGGTTGACGCAAGAAGAAATAATTCACCGTATTTCAATTTTTTATACATTAAAATGAAAAATTAAATCTGGTTGACAGACGAAAGAAAGAATACACCGTATTAAAAATTTTTATACATTAAAATGAAAAATTAAATCAATAACTCAATTTTATACACAGCCTTCTGATGTCAATGGCGTGACACAGTGTTCCAGGGCCTAGCAGATGTTAAGAAGTCATTACAAACCTATTTAACTAGTTGTAAACCTCACAAAATCAGATTTTCGAAATAAAATCTGTTCTATTTCGCGTTATTACGCAAATGTAAACGTGGCACATCTAAAATTATTTTACTGTAAATAGAGTTGTTTGTGCTGCGCATCTGTTTCAGTCAGGTTAATAATGTATTTCAATTGAACATTAAAGTGCCAAAATTGTATATTCCAGAAGTCAAAGCATTTCGAATCGACAGTAAATTTAATTAAATATTAAATTAGGTTTGCAAAAGTTACGCAACGTGTATTATGGTAACTTAGAACAGAAAATATTTTCTTAATTGTACAGTTTACATTAGTCATCATTAATTCATGTTATTTATTGTATAATGTAGCTCCAAAACTACAAACTAATACGCAAATTAACGCCGTAGTAATTTACTCTGAAATGTGCTGAGATTTCAGTTATGTATGCATGCCATATAAGTTCCGCAGTTTCAATTATTTTCGTACAAATATAGGTGTATAATTGATACAAAAACTGTTTGAAATTATTATCCATTTGATTGTAATTTTGATACCTAAGTTTCTCAGTTTCACCACTGGTAAGCTCCGAACATTAAGTACATTTTATGTCTTACGCTAGTTTTCAGAGTCTCTTCCCTTCGTTCCATTTGCCCTGAAAACCCAGACATAAAGTGAACGGCCCATTACAATCAAAAGATTGCGTGATTCTCATCAGTGAATTCTACTGCAGACGGTTCTCTTGTGCCCCTTGGGTCTTCAATCGTCTAGGTTTTTTTAATAAGCCATTGATTTTGGTTTAATTTTTTACACTACGTGCCACTCTTGCGCCTGTACCATTATCTTTAATGTGTTGCCATAATTAGTGGAGGGAAATGGTCTGTGGGGATGGGGGAAATGTCCTTTCTAGATTTTTACGAAGTCGAATCGAGCACGAGCTTGATGAAGCAGGCAGGGGGCTGGGACCAGGATTTTTTCATCGCAGAACTATAAACGTTAGTTGCCTCTTATCTAATTTGGTGCCATTTCCCGAGTTGATTTGTGAAAGCATGTCTTAAAACTGCTTGAAATTACTTTTTGCCTTCCTCTCCCCTTGCTTGTTCTAACTACTTCTTCTCTAGAAGCTGTAATTGGACGCGTCTTCTCGCGTTGCCTGGAGGTAGTTACTAGGAATGTTTCTTTTCTCGTACTGATTTCTTTTTAATAAGAGAACCTAGACCGGTGTTGGGCCGTAATGAATGAACTGTACAATTCTTTGTTTAGAATTCAGAAAAATAAAATTTACTTTTCTTTTCTGCTGGTGCAGATAAGTTTCGAAAAATCGTTACTTTTATTATATCGGAAGAGTATAGAACTTTCAAATTACTCGTTTCTTTGGGGTGATAGTTGATTATTTTTATAATTAATCTCTAAGAGACGCATTACTTTCTAATAGGCCTATATAAGTAATCATCACGGTTCGACATGGCACAACTCTTGCAAACTTTAGTTAGGTTGAAAATACTATCGACTCGCTTGACGTTTAATTTCTAGGAACTTAATAAATGATTTTAAGACCACTGGTTCGTGTGTAAGAAGTAACGTTTTATTAAATTATTCTTTATTTTTGAAAGCGATACACTTATTAGTAGAGACGGTAAAAATTCGCGGGTTCACTGACATGTAGGCTAGCCTCCAAGAACATCTGTGTATTCAAGCAGACATTGTCTTCTCACTGGCTGCTATATGACCCAGTGATATGGGCCTGCATTTAGTTTCTTCTGTGCTATTGGCTAAACGGCTTCCAGGAAGTGTCAAATAAGTCATGGGCCAATAGCGAAAGTGGTACGAACTTACATTTGCTGGAATTCTAGCTTGGGGCCAAAAGAAAACGCGAATTTCTCAGGTGTCTACTTATTAGAATCAATATGCCTAGTGTTTAACATTCGAGAATTGTAACAGAATATGATAGTTACAAACGTTTGTATTTCGGTCATTATAAGAAATCTGTTTCATACGTTTGTTATAAACTAATACCTGCTTCTAAATTATATGTTGTCCAGTTCTATTAAATAATTTTAATTATCTTTTAAAACATGTTAAAAATGTATAAACGGTTTTCTTTAACTGATTTTGGCAACCACGGATTCCTAAGGTGTTGAAAACCGTTGAAATGGTCAGAAAGAATGCGTGAATGGCGGAGTACTTACAAGAAACAGTAAATAATAACGACTAAGCTGACTGGTCTAGCAGACGAGAGGCATTTCTTCAAGTCTCTACTTAGAGCGGCAAGAATATTCGCTCTATCACAATGACACTCCGAGCAGAAACATATCTTCGGAAAGAAAAGTTTCGCGAGTTCAATGACACGCATGTTGGCAATTACTGTCCTATGCATACTCAAGCCCCGTCTATTAGTTCATTGTCTGCTGTTACAGCGAGTAGAAGCTAATGTCAAAATTGTCTCGAACTTAAGTATACAGAATATTTCAGAATCACGTTTACAAACTTTTGAGGGTGCATTTCTTACACCAAAAAACTAAAAATATCCATAGGCCTATGAACATAGTTCCTGCAATCCTTAACATTTTAGTTAATAATGAAAATTTACTTCAATGTGATTGAATGAGTATGCTTCTGCCCTCGTTTGTATCATCTATGATGGACGTGGGAGTGTTTGACATGATGCGACAGTGCATGATACCACGTGTGCATGTGTACGAGGAAACAAGAGAATGTAATTTCAAACGTGTGCTGAGAGTTTCTCAGCTTGACAGTTCCACCTATGCTAATATCAGAAACTCACTTCACTGAACATCATATTGCATATTCGTAAAGCAAGCGTTTTGCAGCCCTTATTGTTGCCGGAAGGTAGCGTCACAAATATCATTACCTTTGACTTCTCCGAGACGTTTAAAAAAGAAGAAAAAGAAGAAAAACAAGCTGCGACAAAAATAAATATTTCACGGAAAAGGAAAATGTAACAATTTAGGTTTCAAAATCACTCGCATTACTTCGGAAAACCATCTACATAAACAAATTATTTGATAACTTAAGTTCACTGTGCACTTTAGTTTATATTGCACACATATTGCTTAACGACACGTTGGACGCGCGTTCGTAATAGGTTCTATTTATAGCTACTCCAAACAACTATGGAAAGGAAAACTGTACGAGTTCAATGACTTGCACGTTAGAATCCAATATCCTATGTACACCCAAACCCGGTCTAATCGTTCATTGCCTGCTGTTCCAGTGAGTAGTAGGTCAGTCCCCGGATTTTCGCATGTGGGAATCGTATGCCGCTGGTCGGTGGGTTTTCACGGGGATCTTCCGTTTCCCCCGCCCTTTCATTCCGATACTGCTCCATGTTCACCTCATGTCACCCCTCACCAGCGCTAAAGACCTCGATGTTAAGCTCTGACCAAAACCTCTTCACTCACTCCAGTGAGTAGTAGCTAAGGGACAAATTGTCGGGGCTTGTGTACACAGGACAATTGATTCTGCCATGTTAGTAATTGAACTAGTGAATCATTCCTTACTCTGTAAATAACTTACCCAAACAATACGCCTAATGTAAATAAAAGTAAATTCTACGTCAGGAATAGCATGGATTCTACAATTGATTTTAAAAACACCTGTATTAATTTAACAAATTTTCTAAAACCCCAGATGCAAGCAAAGGCATCTACGACGGATTATTGATCAGCGACTAGTAGAGACCTAAAAAATTGCGTTATTGTTTGATGACAGACTAGACTTCACTGGTTTGTACAGAGCACACACTACACTACATTATTCAATTGGCCACGAGTCTTTGAGATGTAATTTACCTGTGCAACCATTTCACAGGAGGTTGGCAACTCTGACGTTTTTCATTATTGGTCAAAAGCATTCTACGTAGCAGGTCATAACATATTCGGTAAACGGGAGACATCGAACGATTCTACAACCTTACTGTGTCTGGCAGAAAATAACGTGGATTATGTACGTCCATAGTTATTGATTATGACAACTTAATTTTCTTCTTAATTAATTAATATGCTTTAAATTTTTTTAACACATCGAATTCAGGTTTAAAGTTTTTAAAGTTATCAACCAGCTGAATACAACACCCAAAAGGTTTCACTAAAATGTATTTCCCAGGATTAAAACCGAATGCATTGTGAACATAAGTTGACCTGTTGGCGACTTATACTACATATATCAGCTTCAGTGTTAAATATGTATTGATCGATCTACTAAGGGAATGTTAGTAACACGGAATTAAATTATGTATAATTTTTAATGGGAAAGCCGCTAGGCTATCAACTGACTCAGTCTCTTCCATAAATGAAGATCCCTTTTTGAAAATACACCTGCAGTACATAATAAAACTGAGATCGATCTGAGAATCTCGTATTTAATAGCCGAAGACTAAGCCAGTAAAATACATCAAATGTACAGTACATGTACCAATACATGTTTATAATTTGGTTTGAAGAACACGTAGAAAAAAAAATATATATATATATCTGTTTGCTGTTACTTTTCATGCAAAATAAAATATAAACTAAATGTTAACGTTTTAAGATAATATATTATTTGTGTTGCTTGGATTATAAATAAGATGAAATTTGTTTTGGTACACGTAATTTGTTTCAAAAACGTAGAATACATAACTAATACGGCAGGGAATCAGCGCAATCATTGCAAACCATGGTCTGTAATGTGAAGATGCATGCTCAAAAAAATTATAATAGAAGTACATGTAGCACAAGTAAAAACGATGATATAAGCACAAAGTAGCAGTGACCAATTAAAATGTTAGTAATTGCGTGAATCATTATAGGTACATCCGTAAGTGTCAATGGAGCCATGAAATCACGTATGTCACTAAGGATTTCATATATACGTATTATGATTCTTTACTTACTTCGTCTAAATAAGAGAAAAAATACTTTTTTCAAAATATTTATTGGTTTCTTATGGAAAAGTATTTTAGCTGTCGTTTTGAAAATACTATTGATTGTCATTTACTTATTGGGAATCAAGCATACTGTCAATGCTACAGAATAATTTATCATCCGATCACTGTACTCTTCGAGTAGCCCGAAGTTTCTTCTTGTATATCTAAAATGTACTGTTTCAGTTAAATTTTTTGAACCACATACAGTTACAATCTACAGGAATGACTGTAACTTAACTAGTTATTTCAGATACGAATATCAGCGATATGACAGTGTTATTTTGTGAGACTTGGATGATTAATTCTTCATCCAGTGGAAGCGCTTAATCAATGGAATTTCAAAAGAAAAGAACTTTATAAATGCACTTAACTGTTAAGGTTTACCGATACACTGTCCAAAAAATAAACTATCAACGGTAATTTTACCACTTCTTATCATAGTTCCGTAAATTATTATTCAATAAAATTTTACGCGACCTGTAACCAAACAATAATACATTTATAATGATCTTCGTTTTGGGTCCTTTCTTTCTATTTTTCAAATTTTGTGACACAGAAAACAAGTTTTATGTTGATTTAACAGTCCAACAACTTTGATTTGTTTGTTCACCGAGGTTTACCATTTAAGTCACCTCTAATAATGTTACTATGAGGCATTCTTGGCATAACTGTAATTTATTGTAGTTTTGTAGTTTTAATTTGTTTATTTCTATGGCGTTCTAGATGGCGTGTTATCTTCTTTTCCATTACGTACTGTACATAGTGAACATCAAAATATAACTTTAAAAATTATGCTACGCTCTTGCCACATTTCACCGACCCCTTCGTTTGTATTTTTATTTATTATTTTATAATTTTGAAATATTTTATCACTGTATTTACTGTGGGGAAAAACAGGTTTAAAAATGTGTTTAACGTTTTATTCAAAATAGGTCAAATATTACTGATTTATTTATTCGTCAGAAAATAAATACGTCCTTAAATATAAGATTTCGTACTCAATTTCGTCTATGATTTACTGCGAAAAGTTCGAGACACGTACTCTTACGTAAGTTTGATTGCTGGTTTACTTGAACCAGGTAGGGATAATTTACCTCAGCGTTTCTTAGAAAAACTGCAGCTTTTAAGGCATATCGGTTTGACATTTAAACTATAGCAGCCTCCCTTGAACAATTGACTATGCAAAAAAATCGTTAAAATTTTCACTTAAATTTTCTATAGCTTACCTACATTTTCATGCAGTATCAGTTTATGACGGTTAGATATTTCAGTAATATTAATTTAAATTGAGAATTAGATAAATAAATAATGAAAGGTAATTTGAACGAAAATGGAATTATAAGGAATATTGAAAAAATTTTACCGTAAGTATAATCTACTATGCCTTATTCATGTTAATTTAGCCCACCAATATCAACGTAATGAAGGTAAGTAAAGGAATAATAAATGTGATGAAAAAATCTCCAATTGTTAATGTTTGCTTTCTTAGTTTTATAGCGGGGCATGATCAAACGCAATCTAAAATGAGAACATGTTTCTTAAAAAAATTCCAATACGTGCAAAATATAACAAATTTAATAGTTCTGAAACCAAATTCATAGTTCCATCATTTTTTATTTAAGTAGTCACAATTCCATGCATCAGAGATAACAGCTATCGGGATGCAAATTTATTCAGAAAGGTAACTCAGAACACTGTTAAAAGCCTCATATTACATGCAAGTTCGGATCAATGAAAAAATGTAACACTGTGTCTTTGTTAAAACTATTTACATTTTTTAACTGTGTTTCTTGGCGGTATGTAATCCAAGGTGTCAATTACCTTGTACCTTTCACGCCAACCTGTAAGTTTACGAAAATCTGTAAACCGTGTCATAAGGTGGTTGCTGAAATCTGCAACCTGCCCTTACCTGTAGAGATCCAAGAAGATTGATATACGAGTACGTCATTCTTGGTCTCGGAGACCAACAGCTGGTATTTGTCACGTTCAAGAGTGTGTCATTAGGACATGTGAGCTCCACTCAATACACCACCCGCTGCAGTGGGAATATAACAATTGGAAAAATCCCAATTCTTATCCAAACAGTAAGGCCGTCCAAGAATAAGAATGACGTACTCGTCTATAGATCTTCTCGGATCTCTATAGTTAAGGGCAGGTTGCAGATTTCAGCAACCGCCTTACGACACGGTTTACAAATTTTCGTAAACCTAGAGGTTGGCGTGAAAGGTACAAGAAAATTTACTCTTTTTATATTTTCTCTCCTAAAAATTTTTTCCTCTCAGAAATTGACTTTCGTTTCAAACAGAATAAATTCATGGTACGCATTCGTATAACGTTACACAAAAAATTTTCTGACGTTACTATGTGTGTCTGTGTTTTACGTAAAGTAAAACATCTCATATAATTCATCTTGTCGCAAACTGGGTATTTTTAGTTTTAATTAGCTTGAAAAAAATAATTTATTTGCTCTTTTTTCATATTACAACTGCTACGTTTCTCAACCTCACCCTCAATTTTTTTACTTAAAAAATGTCTTTATACCATGCGCATTTTATTTAAAATTTGCATTGATCATTTTCGTCAAAGTCGGATTTCTTATTTTGCTTCTATTCTGCTCCTGGATTTCGTTCCATTTGCAGTAACTGTTAGGGTCAACTACGCACCAATAAACCAAGAACAAGAAAAAAAAGTGAAAAGAGCAAACTGAAAGTAAGGAAAGAGAAAAAAATGAGGCTGCAAAAGAGGGGGAGGAATTAGGGGGATGTTCAACCCTGCATTCACTCATCCCAGTTTTGTGCTTTATTAAATTAGATAGCAGAGGGAGTTTTTTTCCTTCAGTTCTTCTTTTGTCTTGCCTATCACGTCGGAACTTGAACCACCCTCCCCTCTCCCCCCAGACTACCCGCCTACGCTCCCGCCCGTGTCCCCTTCCGGAGTGTTATTTCGACGTGTTCTGCAGTCTGGATCGGATCGCTAATTTCTTTTTAAAGTGCATGGCGGGCATTCCATGACCTTCCTCGTCGGGTGGGAGTGACTGGGGAAACCTTGTTAGCTGATGAGCAATGAGGTAGGAAAACATCTCTCCCCCATCCCTCATTCTTCCAGAGAAGAATCCTTCGCCATCGACTGAACTGCTCGCCCCATCCCCTCACCACTACACCTCCCGCATATCACCCCGACCCACCCTCCATCTCCAGACCATAATCAAACATTCGTCGGCTGATTGTAGGATGAAAGATCTGTCTACGACTTCAGGGTATAAACGATATATTTCGTCTTAGGAACATTTTATTTTGAATGTACATCGTCAAGCCTCTTGGAGCAAGTAATTATGGTACACAGCTTGTTATAATGCAGATTGAAAAACTTTCATTATGGCAATAAATTTTAAAGTTTGAACTTTGTCAGGAAAGTTAATGAAAACTTTATACATCAGTTATATGCACGGAAATCATTAACTTCAAATACGAGTAGGCTACTTCTTAAACAAAAACAATTTTTATGAAGGCATTTTTACGAAACAAACTATATTAATGTCATCTTCGACAAACATTAAAAAAAAATTATTTAAGCGAATAGTACAAAGCAATTGTTGCTTACATCGATTATGCTGACAATAAGATTATATATATAACATAATAAAATAATATGTAATGCAATATTAATACAATTATAAACGAAATAAATTTCCATTACTGTATCTTGAATGTTAAAACGTATTACTTCAGAATAACTTCATTTAAACGAACTCATTTATTACTCGGCAAAGACAACAACGTATCTGAAAAGAATGCTGTCTCGTACGCTGACCTTGCTTAAATAAGGGAGAGTAGGTGGATGTGGGGAATGTCAAGCGAGCAAATCATAGCGATGTAGCACTGAGACTGATATCAGTCGTATGATCCGAGCGCAACGAAAACACGTCAGTTTTGCAGTAGGCTTTTACATAAATATTGTTTTTTTTTTTTGTATTCTAGTAAAACATTTGACGATTCATGGTGATAACCGCGAAATTATGGCTGACCTAATTGCTTTTTTTTAATAAATAGAAAGATTCTGGAAGACATACTTATCCCATGAAAATGCTACGAAGCAAGCAATGCCTGCCGATTGAGAAATAAGTGGCGAAAAGAATATGTAAAACAGGTGAAAAACCTAAGGCTATTTGCAGGAAAGTAATATTTATTAGATTTATATGTGGATCGAGGCACAATTAAAAACTTAAGTTCTCGGAATATAAGTCTACTTACAAATAGTTAACGTGTGTGTTCTGAAAAATATAAAAACTTTGTGGAACCAAGGAACCGACGCAATAGTAAGAAATAATAATAATAATAAAGGCAAGTGTCCGTTTGCAGTAGAATAAATATATATTATATATGTATAGGCCTAAACTTGGGTATACGCAGCTTAAACTGTCAGCAATATCCAAACACTCCAGGTGTACAAAAAAAAAAAACGACAGCTCAGACCAAAGAAGTATTATTACACTGGCTTCCATACGGAATTTACTTATGCGCATTACTTATTTTCCAGTACAGAACGGAAAGTGGTGGTCATCACAACAATAATAATTTCGAAAAATATTTTCAAAATTAATGCGTTACCCTATAATTTCCGGTAGGTTCAAAATTGTAATGGACAATATCTCTTACCACACAGTGCAATAAAACTAAGCCCCTTCAATAGCTTCGTGTCAGGGGGAAATATGAGAGTCACTTAAATAAACAATTTTTTTTCAAGAATAATGACTAATACATTGATAAATGCTAACGATCACGTATTAAGTAGAAGAAATCCTTTAAATATGTGGTCACGATGCAGCTAGGCCGCCCCTTATCAATGTAATATTAAATCAATAGAATACTCAGTACCTGGAACACTATGAATGCTCGTACGGCGAGCAAAACCTAGAGTTACAATGAGAAGGGAAAATGCTGAATAAGCATGTGATTTTTCAGGTGCCGAAGAACTTGCGTAGAAAGTTAATTTTTATTTTATTTTCATAGGTATTTGAAGTGTTAAGAATTTAGTGATTGGCATTTACCATGCTATGCTTGTCTTTAAGCAGCTGTTAATTTTTTTCTACTTGAAAAAGTATTTAGGAAACACCCTTAATAGTCTAATGGGCTTAGCAGTTTATGAGTTTTAAAACATGGGAACTTAAAAGTAATCTAACAAGAGTTTAAAAATGTAGACTGTTTATGTTTTTAAAAATGCATTATTATTATTAGTGAACGATACATTTTACAGAGGATAGTGTTTTTCGTATATCACGTTAATTCAAATGAATGTTGTACTGCGTTTATGACTCTCCTTGCTCAATGTTTGCAGCTTGGGTTTTGTTATATTTATTACTTCACATACTGCAGAAATCTATATGGTATTATGACACCCACATTCGCCTCCATAACAAATATAACAGTGGTGGGTCTGTATGATCATCGAACAATTGTATGCCACATAAGAAAACCATGCTAGTATTTTGACATACTCGAATGTTTTGCAGACTGTACTCGGTAATATTACTGCGTGAGTGCCTGTCTTCTCCTCCGCACGTTGTTCGAAGAGGGGAAGAGCTGTACTTGCCTCTCGCGGGATCGCGGGATCGTTTAAATTAGGTCGCGGTTACACGGGCCTCGGAACATAGTTTAAATTAAACTTGCTCAGCCATATGTTTGGTGACACGCTGTCTGAAGTAGTTCATATCGTTGCTGCTTCCTATTCAAACTGAACAGGTTGTAAATGTTCTTCACCTAAACAACAATCTCTATGCCTTGCTGTGATTGGCTCGTTAAACGTCAACAAGCATTACGCACAAGATGGCTGACAACCCTGTGTTATGTTGCAGCAGCGGAAATTTAGTTATTAAAGTGTTTTGTTGGCTACGTATTAGTAAACATAGTTTCATATTAAAATATGAGCCCTTCAAGAAATTTGCAACGGAAAAAGAATGTATGCCATTTCCAGTACTCTTATATGCATGAAGCAGGCACGTGGTCGTTCGCGGTAAAAGTATTTTTTCGAAAATTCTTGCCACGTTCCATACAGTGTAATGTTGGTTTAAATGTTTTGTGTCATGAAGAATTTTTGTCACCACATAATACATTGCACCAACATATGAGTGTGTTACAAACTTTGGGACGGGATAAGTAGAGCTTTCAAAAGATTATGTTTATTCCGACCGACGCAACTTTTAATATGTAAACAAGTGAGTTCAAATAATATAATCTAAATTTGACGTGTCTCCAGCTACTTTCCTCTGTTTACCTTTTGTACATAGATTAAACAGTTAAACCAAACATAACCTCAAAACAATATATTGTCGTAACAAAACACAATCGATTTTGACTGGGACAATCGAGTATTGTGTAACCACGCGAACGTGTTTACTTCGGCAGCTATACACTCAACGTGTTTAAAAATGGCTGACTAAACCTCTTTAGGTTATCTACTTCAGGCCACCGTGTGACAGCGGCCTTAGTCGAGTAGTAACTTTGCACGTCTGTAACCAACATGAGTAAAATATTCAGTCGGTTTTCTACCACTTCCCAATAAACTGAAATGTCTTTCATGTGTAGAAAACTTGGAAGTAGCGCATTTCTACAACGGCTGTAGCTAAGAGTCTCTGATTAGGACCTAGACGATTAAGTACGTGGTGAATTTCCTACACACTGAACCCTGGAGGTCTGAGGATGAATATTAACGTAATAGTTTATTTCTTTAACGTATATATTCAGAAGCAACACGCCAAGGTTTATGTTGTATCTGCACCATCAAGTCACGAGGGCTATCCCACTGTACTAACGCCTCTGTTTTTGCCGCTGCATACATTTCTGCGGCAAAATTTGACGACCCTACTTGCACATTTCTTACACGAAAAATATTAGCAATATAAATTTTAAAACCAGTAAATTGTCGTTAAATCTAAAATTTGAAAATACGTTAAAGTAAAAGTATTCTTATATAATATGACAGAGAAAAATACTTTAATTACTATCCCACCAATCTGAAACAAAGTAATATTTATTAAACTGAATTATGTACATAGCGAGGGTGTTTCTTTTTTATTACTGATAGCCTGTGAGAACACTGCCGAGTGTTCGATTTTTCGCTGAATCTGCTTCCCAAGTAGCTACCTGTCTAGTTGGGATTTGGTCGTCTGGGTTGGAGGCTGACAGTACTGTTCTGCGGAATGTGAGGCAGTCTTAGCAGAATTGGATGACGACGGAGCTGAATGACGAAAAAAGTCAACTAGTTTTAACTTTATTCCTAATTTTTCTGAAAAGACGTAGCAGTTTGTATTAACGTTCATATTCGGCTTTAATTCATGACTTCAAAATCTCTGTTTCCTCTCTCTCCTCGTCATGAATTTGACAAACCATAATCGAAAGGCACATCCGTTATAAACTACTCCTCAGGCTTTGCATATGCCTCATTTCCACTGGTAACTGCCGGTGATAAGGATTACGCTTTATTTCGTCGCTAAGATAATAGACAGAAAAAAGTACTGTCTTAAAAAGACATTTACAGACCAGTCAACTCGGTGCTTTTAGTAAAAAAACCAGATGGAACTTATCCCAGGAAGACTCCCTTGAAATGAACGAGAGCGAAGCGTCTGAAACTCGCGACGGGTAGGTCAGAGTGATCACATCAGTTGTCGATGGTTCTAGTTTTACACGGTGAGCTAAGCCTGCAGCCGTGTTGGGGAAACGCGGCGCAGGGGAGGGAGTTTTGGACCACGGGACTTATCTAATTATTTCATTCCGGGACTCGAGGGGAACTGTGAGTCGGGGCACGGTACGCTGGCAATAAAGCTAGCCTCGGTCGCCTGACGTGACCCTCATATTGCCAGCATCCGACCCTCCCTCGCAACAGCCTTTCTCTTCCTGCACTCACCCTTTTCCTCTCACTCTGTCTCCCTCACACATCATGTTTCGCTGTTTGGTGATATATTTTTAATTGGACTCTGGACTCGTGTCACCCTAACCTCTCGCGCACTCTACCTTCAGTCCTCCAGGATCGCGTGTCATCGCTCTTTTTATATCCAGGGCGTTAGCCTATTGTGCCAACTGGAAGCGTCGATGCAGAGAGAATTAATCATCTCACGTAGGTTTTATATAGCAGCGTACTTCAAGCAACTGAATTGCGTCGAAAATTTCATCAGGATGCTGTACATAAACCTCTTCCATAGGTTCAGTTTACACGTGCAGTGTTGATACTTAAAAATAAATATCCTAGGTTGAATACATTTAAAACATTTTAGAATGGTTGACGTGGGTAAGAAGATATGTTGACATTGTTTACTTTTTTGGTTGTTTTTTCCTTTAAAGAAGTTTATCGTACTCATTGTAAGGGAGACAAGGTAAAAAACTGTAGAATGTTAAATGTGACTGTATATTTGTGTATGTCTGTATTTACACACAAATATACAGTCACATATAAAATACTTCTGATTTTTTACTTTGCCTCCCTTACAATGAGTACGAGATATGCATATTTAAGGGAAAAGAACCAAAACAGTCTACTTAATCAAAACTGTCCAATCTTAACTAGACAGGCACCTTTTGGCAGGTGATTACTGACGGAAAAAATGACGAAAACATAAAGACACTTGCGGCCTTAACTTATTATTAAGGGAGGTTGGTACCTATGAATTAAAATGTTTGAAAATGCTTAGTACATAGGATAAGAAACTGCGTGATATTAAGGACACATTTTCTGTACAGTTTATGTGAACGTAGATGTTAAAAGTGTATATTTAAATTTATTTTGTAAATCATCCCTCTAAAATTAAAAAAAAAAAAAAATCAGTGGAGGCGTAATCGTAATTGCTCGGAAAAGGGATGCCGTGCATTTTGATCAACGTTTTTAGGAAGACTAAGAAAGAAAATGTTGACGGAAACCAAGGATAACAACTTTGTGTGACAGTCTTACGGCACTGGTTCTCGTTCAAATTTATTTTGTAGTATTTTAAAATGTTCGTTAATAACGTATGTTCGTATGCAGCCTGTGTAACGTACACTAGGCGGTTTGTCTACTACACTTGCTCAGTGCTCTGTACATCAGTGCAGTTGGCGTTTAGGGCGTGTAAGTTGTGTCAATTCATCCAGTGACTACAGGAAAATAATGTCAAAAAATTCAATATTCGTTTCATTAAGAAATATGCGAACACAACATTGTAAACTACAGAAGTTTATTAGATGTTGAGGTCTTAAAACAGCCGTTACAATTAGTGTAAAATTACAATTTTGAGCAATTTACCTAAGTTTATTATTATTTTTTTGTTTTGTCTGAAACGAATTTATAGCTCGTATTTTGTATAACTGAAAGAACAATTTATAAGCAAAAATGTATCTGTACGAAAACATTGCGTAGTAATATGTGACATGATTAATTAACGTGTTATATTTTTACTTCTCTTTAAAATAATTTCTTCCTAGATATCGGAAATAACACAAAGCCACTTTCTACAGAAATTCGTTTTTGCGTGAAATGCAATGAAAATATACCGTAACTAGTGATTATTTGAGACATTTATACTAGACTGAATACCTTAGCGATTACACGCTGTGCAAAATATATCCAATTTATTACGTGCTTCGCGTTTGATAAGGCTCTGTTCATGTCATTATTTAACAATTTATTCTTAATTTAATTCAAATTCAGATTTTTTAAGCCTGTTATGATATACACAATAGTTTAAGGTTCTGGTGAGTAATACGAATTATAAATCCAGTGGCTATCTATAAACAGTGAGTAGTATGGTAGTAATTTAAACCTAAAAAATTACTAGAATATTTAGTTTTTCATAAAAATTTCCGTTTACAAAAAATATTTTTAGTCAAATTATTGCTTACAATTCTCGTGGCCCTAACTCAAAACGATTTATATAAAGTGCATTATCTAATGTTGCTTATACCTTTGCATAAACGAATGCTAATATTTCAGTATAACTGTGTGTCCCGCATTTTCCTTGCATTAAATGAAACCTGTGTTTATAACATAACAAAACATTTCATTAGTTTTAATGTTTCAACGTGTTACAATAACTTAAGTAAAATGACGATGTTCAGATCAAGTAATGTCTAAATGAGCAATATGTTTAACATAAAATTATATTTAGTAAATAAAGTATTTTTACTTGAATTATCATCAAGGAATATTATTTTAAAAACGTTAAAAATTTGAGCAGTGGCAAATTATTTTGTTATATATATATATATATATATATATATATATATATATATATATATATATATATATATATATATATATATATATATATATATTTGCAGTAGTTCGAATTCGAATTGTTAGTATTTATACAGAATGAGTTAAGTTTCCCGTATGAGTAACATTATTTAAAACTGTTTAATTTTTATTTTGAACTATGTCTGTAGTATATTGTTAAAATCGTGCTTATGAAAACTCTTGGCTCGTTGACTATTTCTGGCTTTTCAAAAAGTTTTACAGAACATAACATAGCATGCTATGTTCACTTACTTTGAACTATTATCTTTGTAATTCTGTTACAATTTGTCTGATGACGCATTGTTTTCCATGTTTCTCTTTATTTGGGATAGAAACAAATCAGAAAATAACAGAACGTATTTAAGTGAATCAGCTATAAAAGTCCAATAGATAAATTGTTAGTAAAGTGGCGGCTCTGGAATGATTAGTAACTTGAACTAAGATAATGAAATTATTCAACTCGATTAAGTCAATTAATTATCTCGTCGATTGTAGATTCTTAAGTTATTAAGTTATTTGTATTTCGCTTATCCTGATTCAGAGTGCATCAAAGGTGCAGGGCCAATAACTTTAAAAGATTCATGGCTCTTACCGGTGTTGGAAAATATAATAAAAAAACTCTCATATATCCTTAGCTTTGCGTCATAATTAGGCCGCTGTCACATTTCGTCCTAACTCCACCTCTTTAACAAAGTTTTATCACTCCGAAACTTCGTTACTGTTCGACGGAGACCCGATATTATTTTTCGTTCAATCCGAGTCTCCGGCCCAGCGAAATGGAAACAAACGGCGAACGGTGGACGTAGAACAATGTTTTATAAAAGCACATAAAATCATAAAAATATAAAGGGCGGGCGCGGGGCAAGAATTCAAATTCAAATTGTGGTGGATGACCCGTGTCTGATAAGTCGCAGAGTGCCGGGCCTCTGTTATGGTGGGTACGTACTGTAGGTCCGGACCTGGATGCTTTGTAAGAGGAGGGGGCAGGGAGTGAATGGGGGCTTGGACTGAAAGCCTAAGCAGATACACAGTACATAAAGACAAATGGCCACCTTGGGTGTCGTTCCGGTCGGCGCACGGGGGGCTAGGCAAGTGTGCGGCGGGGGAAGGTGTAGGAAGAAGTATTGGAAGGATAGGGGAAGGGAAAAGCCTGACACCTCCCCACACCACCTTTACTACGGTACAGGGTAAGCACCAGATAGGATAAATTATTTACCGCTGCCAGGTCTCTGACGCTCAGGGTGAGTTACGTCCGTCCATACTTGCCCAAGTGTCACCTCCACGCTCAGCACCTTTACAAACTAAGCCTCAAATTTATTCCTGTCAAACTTTGTGCATTGCTTAGTACTATCTATTAACTCACGATTTATTTTGAACTTCTTAGTTCCCACTGAAGTTTGTTTTCTGTTAATGAATTTATATAACTTCAGAAAATTATCCGGTTTTACATCACATAATTTGCCATAGAGAACTTAGAAAGTAATTATACTAATACCTGAGCATAAGGAAAAACTACTAATGTTCCTAAAACACTGATTACATTAAATGTATAAGTGAGTTAATTGATGTTGAGTTTTAAGCCTGTCAAAATTTGTAATGTTTGGAATGTTATGACGTGTTGAATCTTTTTTAATGGCTCTAAATCCCTGGCGGGTGTTCTTCTTGTTATTTAAATAAATCCAAGCTGTATTAATAAAAATCTTAGGAAGCAGTGGAAAATGTATTATTTACTCGGTGCTGTACCATCACACATACTCTGTCAATTATAAACTCAGAACTTATGCGCGCACTTGTTTTGTGCTGTCTGATCCGCCAGCCGCTAAAATTTAGCCGCTGTTACTAGCTTCATACGTTTTAGCTCCACGAACATACACTTACATAAACGCAGGTGTAGGCCTTTTCTCGGAAGGTTTTTAATTATGTTTATGACATCAGCATAAGCTGCTAAAAATAACAGTTTACCTATTTTAAAGCTTAAATATTGTACTGTAGTATGGACGCAATTTTCTTACACAGTCGTAATATAATATCGCTGACATCGCTAATGACTTTTACTTAAGTCATACCTAAAGCTTCTACATGCATTTAAAACGTGTAGTATGTAATATATTTTATATGAAGAACTTGCTAGGAAAACTGTACTTATAAGCGCTCTACATAGTTTTATAGCCATGTTTCAAAAACGGAAATAAATTTTGAGTTGGGCGATGATTTTGGAATTGCTGTAAAATTACCGGTACAACAGGAGCTATGCGTTGTGATTTATAAAGAAGTAGCTGGTTCGCGTAACCTCGTGTGTGCGGTTTTCAATTTATTGCGATAGTATTTCTGAAACAAAATATCTTTGAAAAGTGCTAAATAGGGTAAAGTTATGTTAAGGATCATTATTGTCCGTTTCAGAAATATTTTGAAGAAAATTGTTCCACAGATTTTTTTTTGGTATCTTGTCATGCCGTTGCATCCTGTTTATTCTCCCATCTGCCCAAACAATAATTTGATTTGGTAGAAATTCCAATTTTTTTCTATAAATTAAAATCTTTTTGGGCAGTCCTTACTGTCCCTATATCCCATTTCGACCAGCCTCTCTCCAAAAGTCAGTTTTTTTTTTCAGTTAAAAACTTCGCGGATGCACATACAACTCACCAAAATGTTGATATTTTTTTACTAAGTTTTTTCGGGTGTCCTGTTCTGCCCCTCTACTCCGTTTTGCCTCTCTGCATAAAAAAATTTCAAACAGCTCACAAAAGTTTATTTGTTCACTAAATTCTTTGAATATCCTGTTCCGTCCCTCTACCTCGTTTTACCTTCACTGCCCAATTTTCTTTGCAGGAAGTTCACCGCGGTTGGATGATTGGTATAGAACCGCATAGAAGACGAACAAACACTCATTTCTATGACATAAGCTAGTAGTCTACCTGTGGCATTGCCCGCGTATTACTCGAAACAGCGAGTATTTACTACATGAAGGGCCTCTTTGTACACCAAATTAGTAGCTCATCCATCAAGTGTCATGAAAACCAAGCTGCAGGTTTAACTTACTCTACAGATTTGGGACGAGTTGGATTCGGTTTCCATTTCCGGCCATCACGCTTTCGGTTTTCCATTTTTTCCCGATATCATTCCAAGCGATTGCTAGGATGGTTCCTAAAAAAAGATTATAACCGATTTCCTTCTGAGTTCCTGACATTTTGTGTGTGAACTGCCCTAATGATGTCATTGTTGACTGGACGTAAGACATAATAAAAATAACAGAAAGGAATACGTGACGACATAAACTGCCATCGTATTTGTGTTCCGTGTTTAAGTAATCCTTTATCGAAGATATGAAGATAAAACTTTTAAGGGTTCTTTGTAACATGTTATTATCATGAAACTAGCAGTATCCATGATTTAAGGAACTAGGTATAAGCAAACAATTACATTTTTGTTAGGAAAACCAATAATACTTTTCAAACTATGATATCTATCTTTTTTTCTTTTCCGTTTGAAAAAAAAACCTAAAACCACACATGTAAATCTGCACGTGATAAACATAACACAACATTAGTTTCGTTGCAAGCTGTTATACTAAATGTCGTGGACCTATAATAAGACCCGCAATCCGTTATGAAGTCAAATTTTGAGATATTTGCGAAGAGGATGTTTGTAAGTTTTTTTTTATTTCTAGAGTTTCGAGAAAACTTACAAAAGTTAGGATAGAACTGTAGGTTCATGAAGAGGTTGAATTGAGGCACACAGTTTGTGTAGTTAACTATATTTTTATAAAATTTTATTGCAAGAAATTAAATTACATATTTTTTAAAATGAATTATCGCTTCACGATTATTTCTGTAACTAAATTTTACATTATATTATATTTGTTACAGATAAGCGATGGTAATTTTAAGGGACTCAAAAGCATAGTTTGCTTAGGCATGCGGATTATTACTGGAATTATGAATATGTAACCGTGCATTTAGGCAAGTGACTGAAGAAATATTGATTTTGAATCAAATAATATTCGCAGTGGAGTGTCAATATTTAAAGTATGCCAAAAACTACTGACACGCACGAGTTTACGACTGTGAATATGAGATCTCTCAAATCAAGACTGTGCGAATATCAACTGCCACTTCACAATTTTCGTCAAGCAGAGCTTCAGATGCTCTAAAAACAGCCTCGACCCTCCCTACAAAGCTCAGCTCGACTCGGCCGACTTCTTTTTATTTGCCCTCTCCTGTCTCGCTGTGTTTGAACAGCTCAAATGTACACATATACTTTACTACCCCCGCGTTACCCTGCTTACCCCTTACCAGCTTGTCGTACTGACGCGTGGAACACAGAGGTGGTTATGTGGGTGGAGGGGTTGTAACTCAATACGACGATGAAAGAAAGCTATCCTTTTAGAAAGAGAAACACGCTACTTGAAGCTTTCTCGTTATGTTTACACATGTTTCCAGCTTTTCCTCCCTTTCAAATCGTTTCCTGTTTGTAAACTCGTCTTTTCAACAGCAATATCGTGCAATGAAAATTGCAACTGAGCGCAGGTTTCGTTTAAAAAAAAAAATTCCTGTTTCGCATGAGCTAGGAAGACTTTTTTAAAAAGGAAAAATTGCGTCTGGCATATGAATCTGCGATAAGTATTTTAAAGTACATACGAAACGTTTAAATAAGTTTGCTGGCATACTTCTGTTTTAAATGCATAAAGATGAAGAAACTTCACGCAGTAATGAAGGACTAAGATGACTGAAAAAAGAACGCTGTAGTATAAATCACTCTACGATATCTATCCACGAGTATATTGAGTTTGTGGCGCAAAGATTTTTGCACCATTTGGACATATGTGCATACCTGCAGCTCTGCGTCATGGTCAGTAGAGACAGCGAATTTCGCGAAAATATTTTTGCATCACTTTGTTTCAGTGCATTACGTGAATTATTTTAATAATCTGTAATTGTTTTCGTTATATCATCGCAAGATTCTGAAACTTGCGTGTAAATCGCGTAAAAAATAAACTTACGTTGACATATTATTAAATTTTGGGAAACACAACGTCCTTATTTAAAATACTAGAAAAGCATTCAATTACCATATTTTCTAAGTTCAATAATTTTGAAAAGAATTATTTGGGTAAAAAGTAATAACGTAATAATTTATCTTTAACTTATAGCCATGTCCTACATGAACGTTGGGTGAAGCAAAACTATATTTACGAGGATAGTAAAAACAAATTAACAGTGTGTTTATGCAAAAAACAAATTAAATAAAAATTCTTTATCCTCGTTTTGTGTCAGAACGATATGAATATAATTACTGATCGTGGAAGTTGTAATGAAAGAAGTAAATTAATTTCATATTTTTGAGTTCTTTGAAACATGCTGTTCGTAGAAATGGTTGTTTTTGAAGATAAACTAAAATTCACTCACAATTGCTTATTACAAATTCATGACGTCATAGTACATGGAATACCCATTAATGACCAATTGCCTCCATTTTCAGAAGTAATTTTAAACTCTACTTCCATTGGCATTATTTTGACCCCAAAGGATTCCGGCAATCCGAAAGCATTATCAATTTTTTTCATGCTGAGTTTAACTAAAAAATTACTCCGCTGCCGTTTAGATAACTTACATTAAAACATTTATTTCAATGTAGGGCTTGCATAATTAGCTTTCATGCAATTGAAAAATTTGTTTCAGTGGTACATTTTTACAAAAGGTTAAAAACGAGTTGAAATGGTGTAGTTACATATTGGCCCCAATAGTTATTTTTCATTTCTCTAAGAAGTATTATTACAAAATTTAATTTTTCCTTGTATGATAACATATATTTTAGGACCCATGACGTCAGAATACCATTTACATACGTATGTGTAAAACTTGCTAAATTGTTTTGAAAGTATAACTGTACTTAGTGACAATCATGAATGAAACCGTGAGATGAATTCAGTCGTAATCGAAGACAACTGCTGACCTTACAGGACAAATCAATCGGGCAAAGCACATAATGGAACCCCTAAAATGCCATCCAGATAAGGAGATGACATAAATGCCATGCACTTGTTTTGAGTAAATTTCTTCGTCTTTATTTCGTATTTCTTTGTTTCTGATTCAAGCAAACCGCCACAATTTTGATAGGGTACAGTCAAGCTTAACAGCACATAACGACTTAATTATTGTGGGATTTTAAGCACAGAATTCCAAGGCAGTGTTCTACCAATGGTTTGAGTCATCAACAGACAGTCATCTGTCTAACTGGTCTGATGACAGTTGAATCAATACTCATATGAAAGGCAATTCTATTTTCAATAATGGAAAACTGTAATTCTTATATTTTTAGTACGACAATATCTATAACTCGATAATAACTACAATTCAATTTTTTTTCTTTTAAAATAATTTTTACATCCGTAAACCACTCGCGCAGAGGTTTTATGAGAACTTTCCCATTTTTATGGATTTTGTGGTTTCAATTCCTTAGCTTCCTGAACACAGTTTTTAGTTTTTTTACTAGGAAACAAAGCGTACAACCGCCTATGCTTAGAGACATGAACTTTTCGCGAAAAGAATTTTGCCCCACTTTGTTCCAGTACCTTATGTGCACGTCTGCAGTTCTGCTTCATAGATATTGGCAGCGTGTCTTTGAACTGTGACGTTTCTCATTTGACTGTACCAATCACAATAAGGTTACTGTAACACCACACGTCTGTGATTTGCGTGTAAAACCCCACGACGCACGAATGTCAAAACATCCAATCTCTGACCGTGAAGCAAGTCTGCAGACGTGCACACAAGTCACTGATACAAAGTGAGGCAAATTTCTTTTCGCGAAAAGTTCATGTCTCTACCAATGCTACATCAACAAACGTCCACTAGTAGAATATCTACTCGGAAAAAAATCTCATCGAATTATGATGAGTAGTTTATATTTTATCGACTATTGAGTATTCCAGTCGTTCACTCGACATCTTACATTTCCACACCCCTTGATATTTGTGCCCTGAGTTTTCCCAACTATATATCAAGATTCCGGACGAATTATCCTTCGAATATCTCTAGAAATTAATTTTGTCTCCCACTTTTATTTTCAACTTACCCTACATCTTCATTCCACACCATCTTGAATAACTTCAAACGACTCAAAGAACAGTACCAATGGGTGCGATTAGGTTTGTTTACGACTGGTGGGCAGAGATGCGGTTTGGGATCTACTGCTCGTGAAACAGTTTGCAACATCCCTCATAGTTACTGATGCACAGAGGTACAGTTATTATGCGGATTAATTTAAGGACAGGTTTAACACCCAGAATGTCACGATTGTGATTGGATGATAGACGTTTTTAATACACCTTTGACGAATGCAAGCCTGTTATTAATAAGAAGTTATTCGAGCGGATATCACGTGTTATTAATTTGTGCAGTTAGAAGTCATACTCTCAATTCCTACAGTGGATGATTCAATATCCACTGTAGCAATTGGTAGTATAGGTATGAAGCGTCTAGGCTGCTCCCAGATGAATATTCGAAATTATCATGTCTCTATATGTAAAAAACTTCCTAAAAGTTTATAAAGTAATTAACCTAAACACAGTATGAGACAGTAAGTGTACTTCCGCCTTGTAAATATGCAACGTTTTACAACTGTAAGACTACACGTCTTCAAGTATACATTTGATTGTTTTCTAAACAGGTTTAGGAGTGCTACCGTGGATGTCTGGGAAACAATTCTACCATACTTTCTTACTTGGATCTCCTTTACGCACGTGTGACAAATTTAGAAACTATTTTTTTAGATTATACTAATGCACTGCATTTGTAACTACTTGTAGTTGTATCTCCAATATGTTTTTCGGTTGACATTACATTCGGACTATTCATATCTACCTAGCTTCAGCATTTGTTCATTAACTTCGACTTTAGGCAAAACTGTCACTACCCCGTAGAGTCTACTGTGTAGCTGCTTCATTTTATTCACTTCACTAAATGATGTATTATTACTACAAACAATATATGATTCTGGTATTTTGACGCAATTTATTTCCACTGATAATTCGTGTGGCTGCCGTTCATAATAAGTAAAACAGACATCATTTTACAACCGCTCATATCATTTGGTACATTATTTACATTAAATGCTACTATAAAGGTTAATTTAAAACTTGTACGCGCAAGGCGAAAAAATAACAGTTTTCACTTTTGAATATTTGGATTGGAATACGTAAAATATTATGTACCAAAATTTACAAGAACATAAATATTTCTTGCGTTTTATCGAAAGCATTTCAGTCGATATGTGCTGAAAAAAAAAACGGAAGTAGCAGAGAATGTCCTCCGTGGAGTGGGGAATGTTCTCACGTCATCTCGCGTGGCGCGAAATGAAATGCAAACCAACTTTTTTTACGAGCCATAAAACGGGATCAAACCTCCCATGCTGACAGAGTGATGATTACAACGGTTTCCAGGACCACCGTTAATCTTTTTCAATTAAAAAACAAATGCGAGAAAGGAGGCAAGTGAGTGTAATCTGGGCGAGATGGATGAAGGCCTGAGTGGAAAGGGAACGACACATGCGATTGGGATTTTTTTTTTCAGTGGTCATCTAATCACGCAGTATACGAAGGGAATGAAATTTTGCAATTTGACATGTTTGTTCCAGAGTTCTTATAAAAAAACACAAGTCAGCACGTTAATTTTTCGTACGTTTACACATCATAGGAAATGTAAAGAAATATTTCTAGAATTAGTATAATCAATCACACTTATGTTTGAAGTACATTTTCAGTTATTAACGCAGCATATATGAGTACGCACGCGGTCATGTTATTCCAGCTTTGTGACCTCTGAACAGCTCATGTCATGTACACTTTGAACTTATCAATGAAGTATTTTGGACCTACGCCATTGCTGCAACTAATGTCTCTAGATAACCAGAGAATACACATAGACAGTCAAGTAAACAACCAAAGGGATTCAATTGTCAACTGGCAAACAGAGGAAATCATATGAAATTCCGCAAGGAAATCCGTCAGTGAGTTACAAATAATAATGAAAGAAATTACATCCACACAAACGAATACAGAGGCACAGAAAACAAACCCAAAATGTACTAAACAGTTTGGAAACAAAAAAAAAATCCTTTTTGTTGTTTACTTGTCTGTTCATCTGCGTTCATTATCTAGATTTCTACTACACACCATTCGTTGAAATGGTTTAGGTGTAAAACACTTCTTTAATTATTAGTAACATGCTCTCAATACAAGACTCGTTTAAAACAACAAAAAAATAGTTAAACCCTATAAACTGAAAAGAAACAACAACAAAAAAAAATAACACCCTTTAAACTTAACAGAAACAATATAAATTATCAAAACAATTTATTAAACTCAACATAAACAGTGTTTCTGTATTTTCGTATATTTAAAAGAAAACTTCCTAGAAACTAATTGGTATAGTATTGGTTTATATTCCTACTAGAATAGTGATATTTTTTGTGACAACAGCAATTGTTTTCTTTGTGTACATCACAATCATGGTCTCTGAGAGAAAACACGTGCGTTTTGAAATATTCGTAATTAATAAAGTTTCTCAGATATGCGTGTAGCACGGATGTTATTAATTATAAGAGGATTGTATTTTTAACTCGAAACGAAACGCAAGAGACTAAAAAAATTACAATTGGATTTAGAAAACGACTTAGATTCTCTCGCCATAAAAATAATATAATGTGCGTTTTCCAAAATCATAAATCATCATATCACTTAAGAAATAGTACCTTTTTAAATATGCTAACAATCTAATTACACACACACCTATATATGAAACTTATAATAGCCAGAGATTTATAACTGAGCGAATGTTTTGAAAATAGTTTTCTGCTTAACCCTGCAAAATATTGATTCGAACAAAATCCACGTTTTTGCTGCATCTGAAACCTGTTATTCTAAACAAATTAACGTTACTGACAACTATGACAATCGCAATCGAAATGTATTCAACTGGTGATGAGAAGAAAGTGCGTCAGCATATACGCGAAAAATATTATCCTTATGTAAGTTAAGTATATAATTTTTTTTAAGGTCTGTGTACCTTGCGCATTAACAGTGCTTTTAATTTTTATGCGACACCTTTTAACTAGTTTTCCTTTAGTTTATTAGGAACGGAACACAAACTTGAAGTACTATTTTCTAATATGCCGCACGTTAATTAAACACACAACTAATGGGCCTTTCAGAATGCATAAAACTACTTTGTAAAATTTATGTAACTCCCAAATATATATAAAATTATAAAATTGTGTTGGCCTCAACTGTAAATGGTTTATGAAAAAATATACTTGTAGGCTCTTAAAGTTCTGTAAAAAAAATACGGCTTCTAGAGCAACTCAAGTAGAGGCGATGTGGCCGTCGTTAATAGTCGTAGTCTGGCACTTATAAGTTTTCTGTCCCCGCACCTGAAACGTGAAAATTACGTGATGCATAAGCTTCCTATATATATATATATATATATATATATATATATATATATATATATATTAGAATTTATATAACCGCGCGTATGTCACAAATTCGGATACAACACCCACGTTTGATATATTTTTACACGGTTATTTTAACAAAAAGAAAAATATTAATAAATATTATCTGCTGTGAAAAGAAAAGCGGAAGAAAGTTGTCTGAACATGTGTTTATTTCCGTTATACAATTATAACACTGAGTCTTAAGAGTTGACTTACAATATTGTGACCTTGATCCATTTACATTCGTTTTGCTATAAAATACTTACTAAAAACTAACAAAATGGTGCTGCACTTGTTTTACAAGTAGTATTTCTAGCAAATAATTATCCCGAAAAAGTAATGTAGAATAATAATGATAATAATAGTAAAATCTGTTAAACGTGTTTCTTTCTCTGTCTTTTTTTATTGCAACTGGTGTTAACATATATACCAATATTTTGAGATACCACGGTGGACTAAAATACATATTTTTTCATACATTTTCGTATCATTTCGTAACTGATAGAGCAAATGAATATTCACCTTATATGTTCAAGAACAGTATGTTCAGCCACTTAACTACTTTCAGAAAAAAACCGCAATATTCAAAAGCATCCACTATTTATTCGACTCGGCAAAATTATAAAATTTTCATTCTTGTCAACTCACTGTCTATGCATGAGTGATCATTATGTGCACTTTGTTAGACATTATTTATTTAATATAACATTGTTTTTACATATCTTCCTAGCAGAACCATCGACAGGCTTTCGAGAGCCTGGCCCTTATTGGTCCCGGGAAACTAGATTTTGCCCTCATTCCCACCCTGCCCCGTTTACTCTCGTTGGCCATACTTTCTAGCTTTAATCACCTAAGAATTAAAACTAGTATGTTTTTATATTTATTTTATTCTTAACGGCGGAAATCCCATGTCGCATTTCCAAATTGTATAATTTAATTAAGTATATGGTATAATGTGTGTCATGTACATCTGTTGAGGGAACCTGATAAAAATTACTTACCACACGTTTTCACTTAAAGCCTCGCTCTTTAGTTTCGCAGTGGTTTCGAAAATATATTTTTTTAACGCAAATTAATACATGTATCAAAAATTCATTCTGGCACTTTTAACACTTACATATCATCGTTTGTATCTGAATTTTTCTTTTGCAAAATATCAAACGGATATTTAGATTTTAGCCCCTGAAGTAGCACATATTTTGTTGTCAAAATAAGCTAAAATGAAGCAAAAGTTTTTTTCTAACTAACGGTACATTATTAAAAAAAATTTTCAGTCAAAATTGTGTATCGTATGACTGTACACAGTCTAAAATTTTTTCAAAGCATTTGGTTAAAAAATATTCGAGTTATTGGCAATTGTTTGAATTAAATGAAAGATCATGGCCTTAAATGAACTTTTATACTTTGTTTTTAACATGATGAGAAAACATTTCACGAAGACATTGTGCAGGATTGTTATGTACCGTACCTAGGGTCGTCAAAACGCTGCAGTTTACTTATGAGGATACTGATTACTGGTCTCAACAGAGGAAGAGGAGGTTGTAGGGAGCTGTAAGTTGCCAATAGGAAAGGCGGGATGTTGGTTTCCCTAGGGCATGTTGCGAGTAGTGGTTCACCCTCTCCTGTAGTTGCTCTCGCAACTACGGACCTAGGGGTATGCGCATATCTTCCCGCCAATTGCAACCCCGAACACAAACACACTCTTCGCTACCCCTCCTTCTCGCAAGACCCGTCACTAACAGCTACAAGTTGGACGGTAGGGAAGGGACGGGTGTGTGATAGCACAGCTGTCACTCAATGCACAAGACTTAGGAACAATATGTATTCAGGTGACCCGGGAGGACTAGTGTACATTATGTTTAACATTGCTTCTCGATATCGAGCGACGTCTTCGTGGTGTCCTCGCTAGTTTAATTACTTAGCTTACTTCATAACTCGAGGTTTACGCTTTCATTTGTTCTGTGCAAATCCAATCAGTTAAAAAGAAAATATGTTATTTTCGTACGACAGATCCAATGCCTATACTTGATCAAACGACGTATGTGTTACATACATTACTAAGCAATATTCGGAACACGACCAAAATATAATTCTTGCCAAATAAACGTTAAAATAAATATGTAGATGAACAAAGTCTAAACGTAATGTTAACGCCGTCTCCATGAAATTAATATTATGACATCAAGCGTAATCGATTTTTAAATGTTCTTTTCAATACAAAGAAACGTTCTCAGCCAACAATAAAAAAAGGACGTATTTATTGCAGGCAGAATTATCAACGGTATCACTGTGACGGCGAGCAGCCAATGGGCATCTATGTTCTGCTTGAATACACAAATATACTTGTAGGCTATCATACAGGTGAGTGAACCCCGAGAGTTTTTTTTTTGTCTTTAATTATGAACCCGGTCTAGGTTCGAATCCTGGCTCGGGCATTGCTGTTTCTTGTGCTGTCCCGTTACCTCATTTCACCCTCGTCGGATCTTTTAAGACTTTGTTGTTAAAGGGCCCTAAAACCCCCTCCCCTCATATTTAATTATGAACAGCACCGAGATTTTACATTCTTTTTAATAAAACATGCATTTGTCATTAAACTTATTTGTTTTTGTAAAAATTAACAGGACATTACATTAAACGTTTAGAAACCTTTGTAATGTACAAGAATTTTCCTGTTAAAGTAATTGTTTTAACTTTGTGAAAAACTAAGAAAAACTTCGTAGTTTATCAAAATCACGAGTTTGTCGGAAACTATGTACAGTAGTTATACAGAAATTTCATCCTTTGGTATGAATTCAACTGGATTAAAATTAATTCCGTAGGACTATTAATTATGTCTACATAATAAAATAGTTATGTCATTGAACTGTACATTAATGATATCTCTCTATATACAGGATGTTAATGAATGGCGTTTAAACCTCTCTGTCACGCTGTAGGGGATTCTAAGACGAGTAAAATGATACAGGACACTTGGTGTCGCAAATGCTGGAAAGTGACTGATAAACGGCACATAAGTTGTGGTCTGTGAGGTATGAATACTACGTTTGAATGGTAACAACTGATGCATTTCGTGCCGTTTCCCCATTCACTGTAGCAACTCTCTTGGCTTGTGTGTGTGTTAGCAGTTATAGGTGGTTTGGGATAAAATAAGCAAGTTTAAAAGCCCTGCTAAAGATCTATTTTCAGCCAGTTCGTATCTTTCCGCGTGTAGCAGCTAACGACGGGACATGGCTAACCTCTCAGGACACATCACTTGATGTTTACGCGTGTAAGATAAATAGTTCAGTCGCTAATTACCATGGAGGTATTTGTCTATGGAGTGGAAGCCTTTGAGCAAATTTGAAGCTAGCTAACGACGTTTAACGACAAGGATAGAGCTAGTGGTGGCAAAAACATGTAAACATAGCATTGAGCTAAACGAAAATGTTTTAGTTTTTTGTTAACAACACATTATGGTGAAAGTTTGTGCAGCTCTTGGCCTTACAAACAGATTCGATTGTTGCGGAGGATTATCTTTGTACAGCTGAGAAACTTTTATTTAAATTAATCAAGTTTATAAAGCACATACACGCAGCGAGAGATAATTCGGACATTTTATATTTCTGAAGCAATTGTAAACTGTTGTGTACGATTCACATAGAGAATTTGCGCGAATATTCGTAAAAAAATTACGTAATTACATTGCTTTCTGCTATTGTTTTGCCACCCAAGATATGGCGACTCATGAAAAATAACGTCCTGCGCATGCGCAGTTCGAAAATGTTCGAAAATGATCGACTTCACACGATTACCATTAAAATGTACGGCAGATGCCACTCCATAGACTAATACCTCCATGGTAATTACCAATATCGTTTTATAAAAAAAAAGGTTATTGATTATGTAAAATAAAGTTATGTCGATTTTGTTTCGGAATTGTTGTATTTAAATAGGAAAATACACAGGACTATATTGCGTAGTTTCGCTGTCAACCATACAATAGTCCATGCTGCAATATATACAGTAACGGTTAGTGATATTTTTAAAAGGTTAAATTTTTAATGCTCACTTTATTCCGAACGACGCATACAACCATAGTACTACAGAAATTACTAGTCTGGCAGTGGTAGAATGAAGGTGACGCCAACGGAATCGAACCGAAAAGGCTTCAGCGGGAGACTAGTAAATTTTTTACATATCTATCCACTTTATGCTCAGGTTGAAATCTCAAAAATAATTACTTGCAACATCAACACAGATTTTGAACCTCTCATACCCGCAACTTGTGTGCCGTTTTACAGGCACTTCCCAGAATTTTAGACACCAAGTGTATACATCATTTTACTCGGCTTAGCATCCCTTACAGTATGACGGAGAGTTTTAAAATATTTTCATTAACGGCCTGTACATAATTGAGTTCACTGACTAACTGACGTATCGAATTTAAGGCCAAACCGCGGGAGCTGAAAATGTAAATTTTAGTGTGGTTTCTCTTCTGGTAGTAGGCAAGCACTAAGAAGGGAGTCAAGAGAGTAAAATATGTTTTCTAAAAATCATCGGTATTATCCTGAATCCCACGGACTATCGTCGTGATTTTTACTTCAATGGAACGCTCACTAAAATGCTTATTTGCCAATTTATGGCATTTTTCGAAATTCAACCTTTAAGAGGGTAAAAACACTTGAAATGTGTTTTCGATTAATTATAGATATTTATCAAAAACCCTCGGGATACAGAGTTGCTTTTCTCTTCGAAATTTATGCTTATTGAAATACCCAAAATGAAGTTTTAGGATATTTCGAAAATAAACTTCGAAGGACCACAAAATGTTTTTTTTTTTTTTTTTTTTTTACTAATCGTTAGTACAGCTTGAACCCAATGGACTATTGCAATACATACTCATTTAAAAGGATACGTTTACAATTGTCCAAGAGAGGACTTGTAGACGTTTAAAAATGTATAATTAAGTGGCGGAAAATACGGGGAATCATTCTTCTACATCTGTCGATCTATTCAATACATCGAAGTTCATTTTGCTTCTAAATTTTATTTTCGTAAGGACCCAAAATATTATTTTAGGATATCTTCCAAATTTTGCCACAAAGAAGTAAAAAAGTGTAATTTTGCTATTTATTATTGTGGTGTGTTTGTGTGTACGTGTATATATATATATATATATATATATATATATATATATATATATATATATATATACACACATACATACATACATACTACTAGGCATTGGCAAGATTTTTATTAAAATAATAAATGCTTACTTAAATAACTGAAACCTATTTTATTATTATTTCGTAATTCGAATTCAAATGGGGTAAAAGCTGATGAATCTGAATGAAATTTGTTTTCTATGAATCGTCGGTATATCAAACCTGACAGGCTATCGTTACGGTTTACATTTCGGTGTGACACCCATAAAATAATCTTAGGCTATATTGTGATTTAAGATTTTTTTTTTTCGAAATTGAAACCCTTATGGGTCTAAAATACATATAAAGTGATTTAGGTAAATCCACAATAGCTATCAAACTCGGCCAAAGATATGGAGGTGTCTTAAATGAATGGGTAATCGTCGTGAAAATTACCTCAGTTGAATACTTATACAAATATATAACACTAATGGGGTGAAAAAGAGTAAAATTTGTTTTCGGTTAACCCAAGCAGGTGATCCAGAAAGTCATGGACAGCCAACGAGCAATAAGTTCGATGGGTGTTCGTATTCTGCGTTTATAACCATATCAACCTATTGTTATAGCAAGGTGAAGGTATTTCAATTTTTTTAAAGATCTTTTGTCGCTACGTATTAAGGAATCAGCCATTAATTGTTGTGCTCGTTGTAAATGAGTCATCATACCACGTATAAGCGTACTATTTAAACCACCGGAATCCCCTCTCATATTCAAGGATATTTTTTCGCTATAACTAAAATTAAGGCACAGGAAGTCGTTAAGATTGGCAGGGGTAGGACAGCTTTTCACATGGACAGCTGAAGCTTTTTAGCCAGCTGCAGAGTAATCTCAACTCGTAGCTAAGCTACCCTAACAATTGATAGTCGAACTACTAATTTGGTGTTAAAAGTGGTCCTTTAATTAATGTAAATACTACCTTACACAAGAAATCCTCGCGGGAAATCCCAGGGGTAAAAGTATTTGACGGGGGGGGGGGGGGGCAGAAATCTGCTGGTACCTCAGTATTAAGGTGAGCTGTCAGTAAGTTATAGACTTCCGGTTAGAGTTCTGGGACGTCGACAACTTTTTTCTTCAAAATTATTTAACAAAAATTATTTGTCTGGCAGATATTTTAAAAATAAATTTAATTTTCATGCTTACACTAATACAGTGCCATAATACCTCATAATTTTACAAACATACGATTTGTATTTCTGACACTAATAAACTTTATAGATTTACGAAAAATTTATTTTGTAACTGGGTTCTCAAGGATTTCCCTTGTAAAAATTCAAAAATGTTTGGAGTGTACAGCACCGGTCTTCTGAAGAGTAGACGACGTGTATACGTAGTCGCATCTATGTGCCTAAAGCCCTTTAGTCTCAGCGACTCCACAACGTCTTTTTTACATCCATCCTTAACCAACTTGTATCCTTTTCCATTTTCAACAATATACTATAAAATATTACTCTCTTCTGTTCTCTCAGTGTATATAATATCATAAATAGTAATAACATAATGAGAATTTACCTTATCTCTAATTTAGTAATTTGAAAATTACTGTCTACAAGAGCAAAAATTGTAATAATAAAATTAAAACATAAAATACACGTGCAAGCGAAGTCGTTAAATTTTTTGTTTGGTCGTCATGTTGGCAGCGATGTAAAATTTTTCACATTTCCTCGTCACTTAAATACGACCCTAGGAAAGTAGCGCTCTAGGACAGTGTCTAGTAGCCTAGTGGTAAATCCGACCCTGTGTTTATATTATCTTAGAACTAGGCACAACTATGCGAATCTGCGCGTTGTTTCGCTGAAAGCTGACCCTTACGGTGGCTGGGGGAGTTGGGTTCGGAGCGACTAAGGGTGGTGGGCTGGGCCGGTAATTTGCAGTGGAATGCAGCATCTCTGGACGCGTCTGCCGGAAAGACACGACGTCTGCGGCCAGAGTACCAGGGGACGTCCCGCGTGGCACTCAGCACTGCGGTCAAGGATGAGATGTCCGTCGACGTCGACAACTACTGCACCTTGCGGGAATTCCGCCTGGGGACTGGCGTCATCGGTATTCCTGTCCAGTGCCTTGTGACGTGCCCTCGGGCCATAGTCTCAGAACTACAGGTTAGGACACACTAAGATCTACCACAGTTACCCCTTCCTTGAGCTTAAGAGCTGGTACAACGCGTTGCGATCTTCCCGTTTGGTTTTACTGAACTTATTAACACATATTTATGTATTATATCATATGAGGTGTCCACGAACAGCAGCATAATAACCCTGGGCCGAATTGGAGACAAAAATACTTGTGACAAAATGTTGTACGATGACGTTTCACGTGAACAATGTGGCAACGCAGCACGAAGTAAGTTCTCTCTTGCGCTAAACAAATATCTAACTGCTTCTGTTCTGACCATCATATTATAGGCGCAGGTTCAAAGTCCAAGTAGTTAAAACATTATTCTACGCGTAATTGATGTGACATACTTAAAATAATACTTAGACGTGGAACGCAATAGAGGGCTTCCTCCGTACAGTGTTGCCACATTGTGGGTTAAAAATATTTCCTCCTGCAACATTTTGCCACTTATACTTTCGTATCCAATTTAGTCCAGGATTCGCGTGGCGTGCTTATTATACGGCTGTTCCTTGACACCCTGTGTATAAACATGCACAGAAAAACACACACACATCAAACTACAGTATGTACCGATAAGTTCAAAACTTCAGTACGACTATTTAAAACATGAATTTCGAACTCCTCAGAATGGTAAAATACTGAGCGCCATAAACCGAAAAATACGTACCTGGGTTGCACAAACCAACATATATACACATACATATAAACAGGTGTTCAACACCATATTTCAGACAAACAAAACTGTATTATCATCGAATAAAGTCCAACAGAAAAAAAATTATATTAAAGCCCTGCACGCCATTCCAGTACTTACGCAAAGGCGATACTCAATTTCGTACATCGGTCACCAACAGACTTGTGCATTGCAAAAAAATAATAACAGCATGTCAACAGAACAAGCTTGAAGGTAGCCATTTCGTAAGGGTGCGCCTGTAAAGGTCGCGGCGCACTGGGAAAACGGACACATCTAAAAATTGATAAATTCTGTAAACACATTATGTGTCTATATTATACTTTCGCGGAAAGTGTTTTAGAGGTCGTGTTTGTCACCCATCGCGCTGGAAGTTTCTTAGTATTAATATTTTACTTATATGAAAATAGTTCAGTAGAAATATAGCTAAATACCTTACCTTTATTATGTACGTTTCATAACTACTAAAGCGTAATCACGAAACTTTTTGGATAATATATGTTTTCATATGGTTATTATCTCATTAAATTTAATTAAAGCCAGATAATACATGGTGCCAGTTATCTTCTGTATTATATTCTATTCTATCTCTAGATTTATTTGTTGTCTAATATAAAAAACTTACAGAATTCATCTGGGATTGTTTTTATTAATTTTTTGTGGTTTTTATATCTGTTTTTTGTTCTTTTTTGTACTTTGTCATTCAGCACAAGTTATATCAGCAAAACATGAGCAATGGCGTGTGTCCACAAATCAATAAATTCTAATAATTATTTAACGTTTAATCAAAATAAATGTGGCTTCATTAAAACGACTACAATATATTAAACAAATATTATAAATATAAAATTATCATATAGAGTTCAGCAGACAAAAATTAATGACTAGAAAAATTACTGAAATTTGCAAAAACCTGATTAAAAATATTTTAGATTCGAACAATTTTAATGTTATTTAAACACGGCGATATTTAAGAGTTTCATTTCCAAAATAATGATTACTTTTCTTTTTCAATTACGAATAACGTTTATCATTCCACATGTGGGTGTTCAGACTGAGACTCGCACTAGCAGTGACGAAATAACAACTCGCGCTCTCTACCGATTGTTTCAACAAACATTTATTTAATTCAAATTTTGTATTTACCTTTAATTCTAACAGTTTACCTTCTTCCTTAAAAAAAACTAACAAGTTTAACATATGTTATTATTACTAAGGCTTTTACAGGCGGAATAATACATTTTATGGCGTTGGTCCTCTACAGTCACGGCATCCAGTCCTCTGCTCAATACCAGCCCTCAAAACCAGGCTCCTCTGCCGACGCCAACAATACTGTTACACTAATTTCTCGCTAATAGAGCACACCACCGACATCATAGCCCTTGGTAGGCGGTTGCCTTCCCAAGTCTAACATGTCACGACACGTCCCGATGTCCCAGTCAGTCCCTCCTGTCCCGACAACATTTCTGACCCTCGACAGTAGACGACGGTCAACTCTCCGAAAAATGGCGTTCGACCACGCCGTCAACGCGAACCCTCCTGCCAAGTCAGTGAAGCTCTGGCCAGTAACCCCGGTGAGGCCAACATTCGGTCACTGAGTTTCACAACTAACGCCCCTTGTTACCAGGCAAAAAACTGTTTCTCTTGCTCGGAGAGGTGGCTGACCCGCGGAAATTAGGCCACTTCCTAATAGTAGTCAGCGAGCTCAGCACAAAGACGAAGGCTCCTTGCGAAATAACCGAAGCCCTGCCAACATACAGTAGAGTCAACGACATTAAATTCCTAACAAGACTAAAATAAAATTAAAAATTTACGTCGCGATAAATTTTATAAAGTTAATATGTTTTAAATACAGAAGTCTTTTATTTTGTGGTTTTGTATACGAGAATTTCTTTACGAGCCATTACGCAAAACTATGAGTTGCAAAACTTTTACAAAGAGAAAAATTTGGTCATTATTTACGTCTAAAATAAGAAAAATATCTGGTTAAATAAAAAAGATATACACGATGATGAAAATTGTTGTAGAACGATAACGTAGAATTGCCGTTTACTGGTTATGCTGTTGTTGCTTCGAACAGTTTCGGATGTAAGCGACACAAAGAGTTAGTGTGGTACTTCGTTACAACAGTAGAGATTGAACACTCCAAAATACAGTTGATATATTGCTATACGCTATTAACTGCCAGCACTTTGATGCTACATTTTTATAAAGGAAGAAAACATATTACTGTACTCTTGTGGCAGAGCTTTTAATTTTGAGAACAATAAAATATATACACTGGGTTTATAATCGCCCTTCTATTTGTACATAAATATTGATGGCAAAATACTACATGAAATAAATGAAAAAATTAAACCAAGAATTTATATGTTCTCCATTACTATGGATACAGTGTATAAACTTATGCAAAATAGTAACTGTGGTACGGACATACATTAATTAAAAATAATTTCATTATAATTTTTTGAGTGTTGTACTGAAACACGATGTGTAATTTATATCCATTATGTGTAGAGCCCGGAATAATTCGCGGGTTGACTGACCAGCAGGCTAGCCTCCAAGAATGTATGATTCCTCAAGCAGACACCAGCTGCTCATTAGCTGCTCGCTTCCACGGTCAAATGGTCACGTGATTAGTTACAATTTTGTTATTGGCTCAGCGACTTCCAGAAGGCGTCAAATAAGTCAAGGGCCAATTGCGAAAGTGACACGAACGTGCAGTATCTGGAATTATATCCTGTGTCGGAAAGAAAACGCGAATTTTTCAGGGCCCTAATTATGTGTTATATTTTATTCGTCCTCTATCAAGTAAAACAACTCTTTGTCTGTATCACATAGAATTAATTTATGCACCCTTTACGGATTGCACTCTTCTTTAAATTGTCCGTTTTGCGCCTGCAAGATTCTCACATTTGCCACCATCTCGTTCAACTCGAATTGTTCACGACGTCAACTGGTACCTTAGCCGCTACATTGTTCAGTCCAGCCCTGAACCGTTCAACGTTTTAAGTGCAATGGTGTTCTGCAGATGTTCCTTACCACTGTGGATTCAACTCAGTTTATTATTATAAGCCACTAAACAAAAAAAATTAAAAAAATTGTACATGCACACAGTTAACACGTTATTACACTCAGTTACGGTGTATACATAAGTAAATTATCGACACGTTTGGACATTATTTAAATATGCAACATGTTACGTACATCACGATTTCGTTAACTGCATTCTATGAGGAACGTTTAATGGCTTACTGATTTTATCAACCCTATTGTAAGTTGACATTAAAACTTTCGATACTTAGGACTATAAATACATCAGTTTGGATCAAAATAATATTGATGTCAATACAGAAATAGTTATATGAAAATAAAGTCATAGGTTTTTTGACAGATTGTGAAAAATACAGTTTTTTACAAACAAATTTGCAAGAAATAATTGTGTAAAAACAATCTGTGACATTCACAATTCTGATTTCAGTGAATATATCGACATATTTGGTCGTACGTAACATCGAAAACATCTGATAGTCCCTCACGGCGTGTGTTTACGCCCAGTGGTTCTAACCAAAAGCAGGGAATTCAGGATTCCAGTTTGCGAAATCCAGGCGGCGGGAAATATGCGGCTGAAATGCGACGTGGGAGGCATCCTGAGCCGGCTCTTCCACGTGGGATCAGTTCTCATTTATCTCACCTGATCCGCGAGGATCTAGCCGCATGGATCTGCGCAAATCGATAACGTGTTTTCCTGTCCTAGGCCTACTGGCTGCTGGCTTTTATCCTGGTTTTCTGACCCGTTTTTACCACCAAAATAAATTAATATTTTTTTTACTTCGTAATCCTGTAAGATATGCGTCGCTTATTGTATTTTTATCCATAGCCATGAATATACATACTTGCTAATATAAGATAGTAAAATTCAGTAAATTTATGCAAATTGTTGTAAGGCAATTTTGATTAATATAGCGTACACCGCCATATTAAGGTATTTATTCTTTTGCGCAAGGCTTGAAAACATGCACGAAAAAAACAATTCGTGGCATATGCCCCATATTTTTGTGTTTACTGCGAAATAATTTGGCAGGGGGTGTTTGCTACAATTTTTTTACAGTGTGCTAAAGTTTCAGACTTTTACAATGGTTTTACCAACGAAATAGAAATAGTGAAACTTTTTACTGTCGCTAGTTAACAGTGGAATTGCCTCGACTCTAGTGAGCAGCACATACAATTTTTTACGCTTTTACTTATCGACGATTTCTGGCTTTCTAATGATCCGTTAAAATCATCGCTATGAAAAATTACGTTTGGAATCTCTTTAAAATTTCTGTTCCCCAAGTTTCATTTGAAGTCGTTCGCAACGTTCGTCTTCTCACGATTTAGCGAGGATTTCGAGCGCAGAATAAAACGAAAGAGATGGGCGTGTTCTATTGAAGAAGGCTGAAGATCACGCAGACGAATAAGTTACGGCAGATAAAATGATTAATTGCTTGATCAATCAAAGGCTCTTGGCGGACGATCTCTGCCACTAATTTTTCCTCGTTCCTTGTGAATTGCCTCGTGTTGTTTGAACCTAAACCTTCTTCCCTTTTCTTACAGCCCTTTCCACAAGGTTTCCCTCCCCTGTTCAACAGCCGCGCAGCTCCTGTCAAGGGAAAAGGGTAGCAGGGAGCTTTTGAAATGCAAATTAATCACCATAATTATCTGATTTATTTTCGGGAAAGTTCGCCGGCAGAAGGAAGTCATGTCAAGGCGAACTGCTTGATGTTTCGCCCCGACAACAGTCTCCGGAGGCATTTGTTATCTTCCTGCTAACTAAACGTCCCACAGCCTATCGCGTAATTATATCTTGGCCCTAATTTACATATTTTTGTTTATGTGTAGTCGATCTAGCTTACTATAATGGTGTGTTTGCATTATACGGGCTTATAAACTCTGGGTGTATTTTCAACTGCTGAATTAATTTGGTGATAAAGATAATTTAAAAAACACACACACATAAAGTGATTTAAACGTGTAACGATAAGCAACACATGTACCATAGATCTGTCCCACAATCCTAAAATTTTGGAAAGTTAATTTTGTCATTCTCATACAAGTACATGGGAATAATTTACCTCACCAGGTACTGACCAAGATATCAGTAATAAATATATAATTGTTTTGTTCTTTTATTTTTTCTTTGCACAATTATTCATTTATATTTTACACCCAAAGGTGTATCTTTGTATAGAAGTAAACAATTCCTAAAAATAGTAAGTAAAAACTGAAACATGTTTGATGATGCAATTTTTCCAAACACATTACGCAATGAAGGATATCCAAGTGGCGAACATAAAATTATTTAAATACTTGGATCACAGACCATGTCATTACGGAAGAAATTTTCGTAAACTATTATTTTTGTTTCGAAACAGGACGCTTTTAGATTGATTTATGTAAGGTACATTTAACGATGTAATGTTAAAAGAGTATTGATGTTTCGAGAACCCGAACTCATAATTAAATAACATCATATTCATACGAACATAGTTTGGTCGAAATTTAAGAGCCCTGATGGAATATATTTTGGTAATTTACATGGATTTTTTTCCCCATTAGTAGTCTTCGATGGTAAATTTCGAGAGTTATCTATACTGTGTTTTCTAGCTACTGTAGTAATTAAATAGCTCCATAATAGACCACCTCTCCAACTCAATGTACGACTGCTGCAGTAGAATGAACTCGTTGTGTAATTTACAATCAATATCGACAAAACTGAAAGAAGAGTTTCCATCAGTGAACAGTTTACTCAGTTTTTTTTTATATGTAGCCTTAAGGGCGCGCGCGTTCCACGTCTACTTTCAACGTCATGTTTTTATTTTTATACTAGCAGTGCGCCCTCGGCTTTGCTCACGTGTATTACTCAGAGCAGATAGCTATTTGTACAATAGATAGAGCAAAGACATCAAATGTTAGAATGACAAATATGCTAGTTAAGTTAACTTTGCAGCAGAATAAGTATCTATAGCTGTCCACGCGAAAAGAAGTCTATGTTTGTCCCTGCCACTAACAGCGACTTCGCCTGGGTCTTATTTATAGTCACAGCAGAGTTGACGTTGTGGGTTAATTACGGACTGTTAAATGTCAGAGAATAATCGAATGAAATAAGTAGTTTACGTGGTATTAAGACTGATTTCCCTCGAGCAAAACCATTGGTTATGGTGCCCTTAGTAACATATTTGTTTTTCAAAACATTCACTTGAAATTAAGTGCCATTAGGCAGTTTTGGCGGGATAATGTTTCGATGAAATATAGACGTACTTGGTGCCCCAACCTTGAGGTTTGTGAGATGATACACGTGGGCTGATGTTGTCGAATAACATCAATAGATAGTTGACTTCACAATCCATTTTCGCCACTTTTGAACTTCATCCAAATGCACTAATTTCATCTACTTTGATGATATTGTGTGTCAGAATTGCACATTTGTACTGCCTTTAAAAGAATTTGGTCCCGTAACCTCCCAAACAATATATCGGAATTACAAACAACTGCGCCACATAGTGTCGAAATTATTCATAAAACTAATTTTAAAAAATTAAACATTAATTTCCTGGGCTTATAGAAGTTGAAGAACACCGCGCCTAGATATAATTATAGAATGGATCTCCTGTATAATTTATTTCTCGCTTGTCGTACTTGCTTTTCGAATCATCTGCCTTGAAAGTTCAGTTACTAAGTTTTTTGATTAAGTTATCTGTATAAAATAAAAAGCTGCATTACTTTTTAGGTTCTTACGTATGCATCATTCTGACCACGAACACCACCTCAATATCTCTACTGGTTAAATATTTTATGCTTTTTCATCACTTTAGGCATCGAATATCGAGAAATCTTACTTTCACACCTTTAATATTTGTTCAAATATCTCAGTGAAGTGAAAATTAGAAGGATAGTACATTTAGTCGAAGCAAAATCTATCGTTAATTTACAATCACATATCGTATAACATCTGTACTTTACTGGGAGTTCGAATTATGAAATATGTTAAAACTTTTTTGCAGCCACTTACCTAAGCTTGATCCTGAAGTAAAAGTAATCTGAATATATCGACGGGTTCGATATATATCGAAGATTGATCTAAAACACATTCCAGGTATTTTCACCTTCTAAGAGACCGAACATCGAAAAACCCTACAGTTACAATTTAGACTACTTTACCGGTGTCTCTTGAACGTGAAAAACACGAAAACAGCCCGCTGGGTTCAAGATATAATATCGACGACTATTTGAAAACACATTTCATCACTTTTCACCCCTTTTCACTTCCTTGGTCCTTAGGTGGAGAGTTCCAGAAATTCGTGAAATTACTTTTCAGGTATTTGTGTAAGCATCAATCTTAAACAAAAATCACGTCGCTATATAAAATATAATTATGGTGTATATGTCGATTGTGAATCGAAAGCATGTTTTTTTCCCTTTTTTTAACTCTTTGGGACAGAATTTACAATATTATTTTACTACATTTTATATATTTACATAAGCATAAATCAAAAGCAAAGAGCACTTGGATATCTCGATTGGTTCGATAGATATAAGCCTAGAGGAATAATCTAAAACACATAAGCACATTTCAGTAGTTTCACCACCGTAATTTTCGGATTTCGAAACTCTCGGAGTCCTGTCATAATTCTTTGTATACGTAATCAAATTAAGTAAAACTCCCAACAATAGTCAGTTATGTTTCAGTGACATAGACGATGCATAAAAAACATATTTTGTCCCTTTTTACTGCTTGGGGTTCGAATTTTAAAAAAATTCTAAAACTACTTTTTGGGTACGTGAGCAACATTTTGAAGTGAAAACCAACTCTCTACCCCCAAGAATAAGATAGATATCGATAATTATTCGGAAACACATTTAAGGTTTTATCACCCCTTTAAATGACGAATTTTGAAAAATCCGGAAATTGGCTAATACCCTTTTTTAAGTGTGTCCTATTAAAATAAAAATCACGATGATAGGCCTTCGGGTTCGAGCTCTATCGACGTTTCTTCGGAAATACATTTCGCCCCTTTTCGCCCCCTTAGAGGTTGAATTTTGAAATATCACTTCTTAGTGCTCGCTTAAGACCTGAGGGGATCCCACACCTGTGTAAAAAGAATTGTATTGAAAACATTTAATTAAATTAATTTTGGTTTGTATAGGAGACATTATAGCCTACATTTTTATTCACTGTAAGTTTTTTCAGTTTGGTATGTCAATTGGGTTGCGTGGCGTATACATATAACCGTAAAATGCTAATTTTAACGTTTACGAGTCATTACACAAAAACTGTGATAGGTAAAAAAATTCTATAAGAGCAACATTTTGTCACAATTTATGTAAAAATAAGAAAAAAAATATCTGGTACAAGTGTAAAAAATTAAAAATATGAAAATTGATGTAGACCGCTTCGTATGTTCACATCTACAAGCGCAGTTGGCTGCGGACACATCTTGAATAAACATAGTCTACTGTACGCTAGTTGGTGAACGTAAATATGTCCTGCTGTCTTAAATTCGAGGTTAATTTGTCAAATTTTCCTTTGATCGGAGGCATGTCCGCAAGATGGCGGCCGTGGGACAAGGGTGGCGACCCCACAAACTTTTTTTAGCTTTACACTGCCCCCCCCCCCCTTTTACACATAAAAAAAAATCAAATTCCGTCCTCTAAAAAACGCAAGGTATGGCCTAAAAAATTTAACTTTTCAACGGACTAACAGACCTATGTAGTCTGAGAGTTTTAATTTGCTCGCAGTATATAAATTACATAACAATATCTAAACGAGTATGCTTGTATATTTTGCTCTTAATCCTTAAGAATTAATTGTTGATATGAACTGAAAATAAATAGACTAAATAGATAAATACGTATTTGCTTTAAAACATATAGATAAATTTTGTTGTAGTAGAAATTAGTTTTTTTTTACTGAAAATCCAAAATACATTACAGCGTTTAGCTACATTACATTGTTAATTATTTAATTTGCAAAGCCACCACTTGGATAGGTTGCTTGACTATAATAAATACATGAATGAAACATTTTTTTAGTTTGTTGTTCACATATATTTAATTAAAGAAGTAAACATATCTTCCAGAAACGAAGGTAAATGGGCTCAACATTTATTCGACATCCAATGGCGCAGGCTGACGGAAAACCGTAAGGAAGTAGCAGTAGCATTCGCCTCGAGTGATTTCGGAAAATTCTGGAAAACCGAAATTTGATAGTCACACTAGGTATAGAATCGGAGTCCTCCCGAAAATGGGTCTACTGATTTACAACTGCGCCGCCTTGACGGCATAAGAATATCTTTTCTTGAAACAACATGTAACAATTTTGCAAGTTATGTTTATTATTGAAAATGTCTCTAAAAGTCTTTTATCACGAACCCTAAGGAAACCGGTTTTCATTCTTCTCGAATAGTTTAACTGTAAATTTTTGTATATTTAAAAAATAATATCCGAGGTAGGATTTCGTACACTGCCGTTGTAGTAAAATTAATAGGTAAACAAATTGTTGGATCGAAGAGATTATGTTAATAGTGTATGCATGAGAATTAAATATTACATTGCGTCACCGTACGTAAAGGCCTTTCACAGCAACATGATCACTTTGTAGGCCCTCCAATAGGCTTGAGCAACTGACACTTTTTGTTACGGCCTCAAATATTAACTTTCGAGAACCTATAAATATACACAACGTGTGAAATAGTCTGATGTCAGATATCCCCATTACAAATGGCAGTAGAAAATAAAATGTTTATAGACAAATTTAGAAGGCCCTTTAAAGTGTACAGCCTACGTCATGCTCATTGAACGTGTAAAAGTAGGAACGTATTCCTTACGAAGTAGGCCTATTTAAAACTGATGCGTGCTAATCGGCTGTAAACAAGGTTCCAAAAGTCTTAGTGTCGACGTAGGTGACAATGTTCCAAATTTCGTAAACAAACAGTCGTTTGCGCTATGGCTTCGGTTATACTAAACATACTTTGACAAAGGCCTACGTTTTATGCGTGGAATCTCATTGATTGTTCTTTGTGCATGAAGCGCACCTTTACTTTATGGGCAGTGGCTATTAACTAACATGTTACCAGTGCTACCGGTGGGTCGTAAATAAAAATGCCGGAAGTATATTTTCAGCCAATGGCCTCGGTTCAAAAGCTAGGGCACGTATTCCTGAACATTGCTTTCTCCAGCTCCAAAATTTACTGCGTGTTGCCGCGTAAATTTCAGATATCCATTTTCCAGATAGACTCGCCCAACCCGCTTTTGGGTTTCGCCCGGTATATATTTGTATTTTCCTCCCCCCAACACCATTCAGATGCATGATTTACCGTTATGGTCCCGTTGTCTCACATTTTAGCCTTTCAACGCCGGGTAAATTCCCCCCGTACCCCCCACAAGCCCTCTTATCCACGTCAGTATCCCTGCACGCCGTACGACAGCGACAATTTGAAGCGACTTGTGCGCCCAGTGGGTGCCAACTCGTGTCTCTCTCGCTTCGATCCGGCCCGCCAGTAGCCGTCTGCCGATATTATACAGTAACTATGTGATATTTCTTCCCTTTATTCAGCCCTCCATCCCATATTTCCACCTAACAATCCCGCCCCCATCTCCACCTCCGCCGTGCCCTACTCCACCCGCCTTCTTCCCTCCCACACGTTCCAACCCACACGCATTGAATTTTCAGTTTTATAGCCGGTTGGTGAATTTTCCTGTCTGCCTCCGAGGGAAAAGAGTAAGTAGGGGGAAAAATTCCACGCAGAAGTTCATAAAATTTCATACTCTCTGGAAGGCAGAAAGAAGGTTATTGGTTGAGAAGCGTTGTTCTCACTCGTTATCTATTTTTTTTCCTTCCGTGAAAACTTTCCCTCCGGCTGACTTTCTTCGTGCTACTGTACCTCTGTTCTTTCATATGACTTCCATCAGCCGTTGTGTTTTTTGCGCGATTTTCTTTCATGCTTGAAGCTCTGACTTATAACCGTGAAATGCTCCTACTTATTTTCTAAAAATGACTACACGCTAAATAAATATGATTTTGCTGCTTTTAAAATTTGAGGTTGGAATACTGTTGGTTAAAGTAGGGGAATGTTAAGTTTTACTTTTTGAGAATATTTACTTCTTTGTATGTACTATCAACCTAATAACATCAAGAGTAAGGATTTCGTAAATTTTTACCAACAGTCCTGCTGCAAGATTACAGTTGTAAGTATTTGGTCTTCTTCATGATAATTTGCTCCAAGTGTAATATATGAACTCTTCACTCACGGTGATTTCAGTACTGGCGTTTTTTCATTAATCACCCTTAAGCATCACAAATATATTTTTTATAGAAGCAGCTATAGTTTATTTGCGAATGTGTCGATATTTTAGTGTTTATTTGATTAACAGAATTTTGAGGTTATCGCATCCAACTAGTGTGATCCGAATGCAAAGTGGTGACATGGATACAGAAGCTTATATAATGTACCGCTCTGACTTATCTATTGGTTAAACTTTTTAAACTCTTCATTAGTTCCCTAAGTAAGTTGCCACTGTCTTCAGAATGGATAGTATTTTAAGGGTGTTCAAGTGTAAATAATGCCTAATTAAATATTGATACGGAATAATATAATTTTTGTAGAAGTTATTAGCCAATACATCATTATCTTAAAGAAATATGTAGTTTGCATAATATTCATAAAACAGCATGCCAATGTTAAAGTTTGCATGTTACAGTGTCGTACATTTAACTTGAAACAAAATTGATCTACTGAAATAAGTTACACTGAAATCTGTGTCATAACTTGCGTATTTCCACTTTGGCATGCGATTATGTGAATGTAATGGAAAGTAAAGTGTTACATGAATCTGAAATTATTTGCTTTAAACATAAACAACCTTAAGTATTCCGCCTGGCTAGATCGCCACACGCTGTGCATAGTACCGCAAGAACATGTTTATTAAAGAACAAGTGCTTACGTGTGGTCTGTTTACGAACATCCTTTACGTATCGATACACGCTTAATTATAATTTTCCATTTATCTTTTCGGTTTCTTAGGTGTATTCTGAGATAGTGGGTACCTAGCGGATAAAATATGTGTTTCTAGTGTCAGTGTTACCTGTTTAAGTTTATGTAACGAATCTTCATAGTTGTCATTATATTAACACCACACTAAAAAAAAAAATATATGGTAAGTCTTCCATGGAAAGTTAATTTGTAGTTACGACAAAATAATTTTGTGGTGGCCGCAATACTTTAATGGTGTCAACAAAATGTTTTTGGTAAGTATGAAAAAAATATTATAGGTTAGATACCGGTACCCACAAAATATTTTGTAGTTGAACAAAATATTTTTTTCCGTACATGCAGTTATTACTACCCTCTAGCCATAAAAATAAAGAATTTCCACTTAAAGCGACGTTCATGCGAGAAGCCGACGAAAAGACAAACGTCGTCACGCTAATTGAATAGTTGATTGTCTTGCGCTTATATGCTACGCTGATTCCTGTTTTATTTTTTTTTCTTCTTAATTTCGGTCTCGTAAAATACACACACACATTTATGTACATACGTATATGTACTCGCATACATAAATGATTGTTTGCACACAGCAAACAACATTAAAAGACGAACACAAAATGTCGCGTTGTTCGCAGGCCAATATAGTAAAGAAGACGCGTTATATTTTGTTTGTGTGTGAAAATAATCGTGTTGTGCTTATCACAAGTGATCAGTAATTTCTCGTTCATGTTACTAGCTGTAGATAATAGTGACTTAAAAAAATACATTCTAATATTATTTTTGAACTATGAGCTTAACGGAATAAATTACTTCACGGCTTTGGTTCTGTGACGTTATCATTTTATTATAACTGCATATTTCTCGTTAAATGCCACAAAACTGGCAAGAGGGAGGGACGGTGCCAGGTACTCTACGATCGTTGATTTTATTTTCATAGAATGTTTGTGAACGTTTACTGGCATTTTTGTTGAGTTCTGATCTGTCCGTAGGTGCTTATGTAAACTTGTGAACTTAAATATCTTCTGCCAGAAGCAAGGATAAGTAATTCTGTGACGAATTGTATCCGGTGTGGCTCAGTACCTGTCGAACCTACACCGCCCTGCTTAGGAAGAAGGCAGTAACTATATTTAAAAAATAAAAATTGAGTTTTTGGTATCGGGTTCGTCTTGAAATTCTGTATCGTTTACGCACCAAAAATGCAGTAAAATAAATTGTACGTAGGAGTTATAGGAAGAAAAAACTTATGCATCTGTAGTTTTTTTAAGTTTAACAATGACAGAAGGCATTAAGTGCATATTCCTCGTATAAAAAGCAGTAACTGCAATAATACTGCTTTCTTAATTTGTAATGTGATGGTGGTATTATAGGCAGACCTTACAGTACATTTGAGTCAATTTATACTTATTTATTCAATAATGGGATCATGCATTGTTTTAAAAAATATTTATTTTAAATTGTTTATGTAAATAAGGAAAACATTTTTTTTCTTTTTCAGAAATGGATTTTAAGACCATGTTTGCACTATAATAACATGTTTGCAAACCTTTTCGAAATTGACAAATTAATAAGATTGGGACATATCTCTTTAACTTCTAAACTGTGCTGTTGATATAGTTACAGGGCAGTACATATATGACACCACTCACTTTTTGTTTATCTTGGAGAGACAACGTAGTTTTTGCTATAGGTTGTGTAAGGCTAATTAATTTCAATACCCTAACCAATGTAAGCAAATAAGTGTATTTATTCTTAAAGAACACTCGAAAAAGGATTCTCTCAATGTTTTTTACGCGGTTTTTATTTATGTAACAATGCTTTCCTAATCTTAATGCAGAAAATTGTGTTCGTTTGAAAATCATGAAAGCTAAAACATTATTTTTAAAAATACAGGTACTCAAAGATACGCAAAAATTTAGAAATATTCAAGATATTTATTTTGTATTAACAGTTATTACGTGAAATAACAAAGGGGTTTTTTCTGTAGCTAAATGCATTTACTTGCACTCGAAAGTATTTCATTCGTATGATTTGAATAGTTTGTACTTTGGGGAAGTAGCGAAAACTGTCAAATCTACTTTGATATGCATTCGTATGAAAACTATGGAACCTAAACGTATTTAATTTGTGGTACATTACTATTAATATAATGTGTAAGAGTTGAACAGTGTTTGGTATAATTATAAAATAGCGAATTTTTAGGAGCAGATCACCGTTATGGGATGCCACTTTTCTGGAACGATTTTGTGCGTTGGGAGCTGGGAACCTAAGGAGAAATAAGAGCATACCGATGTGAGTTCCTAGTGCTCCAATGTTTGTACGCGCAATGCGCAGACAAAGAATAAATAGAAGTAACACGTACGGAATGGGTTGATTTTCAAAGAACTCATTTTCTTTTTGGTTTGTCAGAGTTTCAAAGCTGTTTACTTCTTGTGGCTGTTTGGTTACAGTAGTAGTAGGCCTATTTCAAAAACTGTGAGTAAATTGACACGTTAAGTAACGTCACGTTTACCATCCGATGTATCCTGAGAGCTGGCAACGAAAACATGAAAAACTTCCTAAAGGCGCCTCAACATTATTCATTCTGTCATGTTAAGCCTCGATATGTCATATTTATTCTCTCTTAATATTAAATTAAGACACAAAGTTACTGCAGTATCTCTGGAGGAACAAGGCTTTAAACGTATAATGAAATGCATCATTATTACATGTAGCTTTGTTTACTTTTCTTGCACCTCGATAGCTGGAAAGATAATAACGAAAAAGCTTACTTATGTAACTCCTGAAGTATTACTGATTCTGTGGTGCAGTGTTCCCGTACTTACGCTGAAAACTATGTTGGAAGTATAAACTATGTCTTTTCATTCTTGGAAAATCTGCAGAAAAGTTTACTGGAGACTTCTTTGGTACATTCGTTGCACCTATTGAAATTGAATGTATTCTGTAAGGGCCTATTTAACTTTGCTCGAACATTGAAAAAGGGGCTGCGGTGGCCGAGGGGTTAGACCTCTCGCCTCCCACCAAGGAGATCCGGGTTCGATTCCCGGCGGGGTCGGTCCCCGGATTCTCGCATGTGGGAATCGTGCCGGACGATGCCGCTGGTCGGCGTGCTTTCTCGCGGATCTCCCGTTTCCCCCGCTCTTTCATTCCGGGGCTGCTCCATACTCACATCATTTCACCCCTGACCAGCGCTAAATACCTCGATGTTAAGCGCTGACTAAAATCCTTTCACTTAACACTGAAAAAAAAAATTACTTATTGGTCACTTCAAAACGTTTTATCATTACGGACCTTACCAAATTTTTTTGCAGTGACTACAAAAACATTTGTAACCACTGCAAAAATATTTCGTGAGGTCCATATTCACAAAATATTTTGTAGTCACCACAAAACCGTTTTTTTTTTCTGTGAAGGTTTAGAAAATTGTTACTAACAAAATTAATATTTCGGATTTACCTAGAACCCATCCCGTGAAAGGTTTTTATATCGTATGCCAGTGTATTGAAAAACCGCACGATAGCTTCAATTGGAAACATGTACCTAGCTCGGCATACGGTACAATACTCATTATTTTTTTGATATCACGTTCTGCCCTAATACCCCGTTTTGGCTTATCTCTCCCCCACATCACCTTCTCCCTTCTCAAGCCATTTTTTCTTGCATAATCATTCGCGGACGCCCGCACAACAATTCTATCAAAGTTTCCTCGCAATTAGACGCATAAATTGAATGGTAACGCCCGAATGACGAACTAATAAACACTCGTTTTTATTTTATAGACAAGAAATGTTAACTGTGGCATTATTAGTCAAAAATATGTCGTTTACATACTACAGTCAACATGAACCGCTAATTTCACACCAGAATAATTCCGTTACGTTGTAACCTAAGTAAAGTCACATTGATGACACTATACGACTTGCTGACGTTCCTTCAGAATGTTTCTCTAGCATCCTGCCAGCGCATGATCCATAGCCAGCTGTGATGGTATCGTCCGCATGCTTCGCTTTAGCATGCACCAGCCTCGGCGATCATACCCCTGCTACATGGTGCTCAAGTGGTATGGGTCTAGCGTGGGGTGGAGAGGGATGGAGGGAACAAAGACGTCCCCAGGTACTATTATTTTTACTGCGAGACTTCTTCGCTTCCGTGAGAGAGACAAAGAGAAAGTCAGCGGCGGCAGCGTGGAGGAGGGCGAATTGTGGGAGGGAGGGTGGTTGCGAAATACGAGAGCCATGCAGCTCTGTCGATATGATATGATACTCAGCCCTTCCAACTTCAAGGACACTGGTGGTTTGGGTACAAGGAAATGTGGTAACGCAGAGCGAGGGGGAGAGGAGGGGGTAGGCGGACGTCTCCTCTCGAAATGGTTTTCCATTTCCGCCGAGGATATAAAATGTCTCCATTTTATATGTACTTTTTTTGCTACTGGAGGGGATGTCGCATGGCGGCAGAAGGAATGATGCCTGCCAGCCAAGGAAACATTCTTATTGGGATTGGCAGTTTTCTTTCTTTCGTCTCCCTGCACCATACTGTCTGTGCAGAATTGGCACGCCAAATTAGGCTTGGGGTGGGGGTGATAGTTTTTATGAGCTTGGCATCGGTTGCGTCAGGATTGCGGTTTCCCCAACGCGACTAGCCGAACCCTCATGGCGTCACTTGGTTCCCCCTCCTCTGCTCTACCATGGAAAGATTTCTGTGTCTATAGCCACGCACGTGCGAGCGGAATAATATTCGGAAGAGAGTGTCGAATCTTGACACCAGAAGACGAGGTTCTTTTTTTATTTTCTTCGAGGAAAACTGTGGATTCAGACGCACCTCATGAATGTTTGATATTCCTTGCTCTCGTTGTCTCGGAGATTTTCTGACTTTCTCGAAAGAAGATGGGGTTTTGTTATGGGTATCTGGGTCTATTCATGCTTGCTCAGGGTTAGACTTTCTCTTATAAATAGACAGTGGCGGATGGTGTACGGTGTTATTGAGAATGGTAGGAATTTGAATTCAAAAACAGATCTATTTTTACTCAGAGGAAAAACACTGTTGAATTCACCGTGTCCCTGTCAAAATAAGGACAGCAATCTATAGAGGTTGCAGGTACTATCTGGATTGTCATTACATTAATTTATTCTGTAGAAGGAACAAAGCATATTTTCTTCTACAGAACGCATTCCTACTTCTACAAATCAAGGGGCTATTCTGTAACTTTTTAGTCTCTTATTCGATCTTTATATAAATATAGTTAGTGGTTAACTATCTTCATTATGAGAATTCGTATTCTGTAACTAAAAATGGCGTCGTGACAGTCTTTTAAAAGCTTCGTGACTCTCTTTGTATAAATATAGGGTATAAATATAGGGTATAAATATAGGGTATAAATATAGGGTTTAACAATGGAAAAAAAAGTGGGCGGAGTTAAAGTCCGACCGCCCGGATTACAGCGCCAAGAAGTACAATATTCTCGGTAACTTGATGAACTACAGCCAAACAACAAGGGAGTCAAGCAAAATACATTGTTAGGTAGGCGAGTGTCCAGACCTGATCTTCTACGACCGTGGTTACGAGACAAAAGTTCATGAAAATGGCCGACATATTTAGGTTGTGTTCTACGGCCATGCTCATTGGAGAATAAATCCGATTGAAATATTGATTGGGAGAGGACAGAAACACAATATTTTATTTTTCCTTCAAGAACTAAACATGTTTGGGGAATTATATGTCTGTTTATATTAACTTTTAATGCCGACGTCACAACAAATTCAATACAACACGATTGCTGCTATCTCTTGGCCGGAGATACTAACACAGTGCTAGTGCTGCTATCTCTTGTAAGCGAAGCACATTACCTTTTCACGAGAGACGAGATGAAGTTATAACTTTTAAAATCAGAATTCCAAAGAGGAACAAATATGATTTATATAATTTAAACTGAACTTAAGTAATTAGTAGTTCAAAACATGCTGTGAAAAGGGAGAAAATATAATTTAGCAAGATGTATGAAGGTTTTCTGAACACACCCTACAGTGTTGCCAAGTATATAGAGATTCTGGTAAAGAGAGATGTTAGAGAATACGATATAAAGACAGTTACAAGCGACCATCTTAATCACTGTCGCTCACGAAAGACAGTCACAAGTGACGATTTTTACCAAAAGTGAAGTTAGAGAATAGACCCCTAGATAGTTATAGGAACAATCTAAGTAGTACTTACAGTCAAATGGATTGCTTTTACTAATTCAACAGAAGAATAGTAATTGCATCAGATTATTTTTTATTAGTGAAAAAAAAACTCATGTCATTATGCTTTCTAAACAGACCAGCGGATTATTACATAAAAATGAGTATTTTAGTTGAAATATTCAGTCAATAATTTGCGGCTGCTATTGAAACATTTGTAAATTTTACACCATATTTACATTACTATTAAATAGCATAGCCATTATAATTATGAATCTAATGAGCCCAGTTTTCGTAAGATGAGTACGTGCATGAAATATGTTTGGCAAAATGTTCTCCGATAACGTTGAGAACGTTACGAACGTTAGAAATCAATGTCTAAAATTTGCATAGTTGTTGCGAATTATGGCTACAAATTGTTGCAGTCCGTTCTTTAAAGCGAATATTTAGAAATTCTTTGATGTGTTACGTTATGTTGTAAGCGAATGATTAAAGTATAATATTGGCTACACAGAAAAATATGATTACAGTAATAAGTATGCATGAAATAATAATTTTCCAAATATTTCCCAGGGAGCTAATGTGCAATGTATAATAATTTATGTTAGAGCTATTTGTACAATTCTGAATTTAGCCCTATATCATTAAGAAAATCGAAAAATATTATCAATGAATATGATATTACCGATTTACAGTGTTAATATTTACTGTATAATAATTTATGTTAGAGCAATTTGTACAGTTCTGAAGTTAGGGAAGTTAGCACAATAATATTAAGAAAGTCAAAAAATATTATCAATGAATATGATATTACCGATTTACAGCGTTAACATTTACTGTAAAGTGTGTTTCTCATCGTACACCATGGTAGTATGTATTTCAGAAAGCTGAAAATTTCCTTACACTTTTCATTTGCAGAAAACTACATTTTATTTCGGTTGTTTCTTGAAAACAGTGGAATGGGTGGAATACCACATTTCTCTACCTTTGCCTCAATATTGCATCATTGCTCACACAAACTGAACGGCACTTTATTCTTAGGAGAAAAAAGGAAGTATCGAAGGCATTTCTTTAGTTCCCAAGGAAAGCGTTATTCCGTTTAATTACATCCTTTCCCCTCCATTTCTCCCGCTGCACCCCTTACCCATTTTGTTAGCTCCGTTCGAGTAGCTACAACCCCTTCTCCTCTCGTGCCCCAACACTTCCCTTGCTCCACAGCCGCGCCGTCGAACAAAACAAATGACAAACAGGTCCCGCACTAATTAACTGAGCTAAATGGCTGGCGCAGGCATGGGGTTTGCGGAAGAGGGGGGTGGGGGGGGGGCGCAATTTGTTTCCCGTCAGCGCATGCGCTGAGTGGCACTCCAGCCGCACCTACACTTCTCTCATTCTCCAGCATCACGTTGCACGGTGGCTTGCTAACATTCCCGCTAAAAACTCTGTATCCACTGAATACATTTCCTTCCGACATCGCGTCGAATTTCATTTTGTTTGCTCACGTGCACAATGAAAAAACTGCAGCCTTTGAAGCCAGCGAATTAAAGAAGGAAGAACTGCATAACCAAATTATGAAAACTTTATACGATTAATTGAAACAGTCACATAAACTTTAAATTATAATTAGCAGTTTCACACAATATAATCATTTATTTCTCCAAACACAAATAAAATAAATTAATACTTTATTTAGATTAAATTATGCATATTTGCAAACAGCTCATTAGCCAGGGATGTAACAGAAAATGTGCATTGCTAATTCTTAATTACCTACAAAAATCTGAAGAGGGTGCTGTATTTATCGTTTTTAATTTCGTGCGAAATGAACATATAGACCTGTGTTTAATAATTTAATGTCTTTGTTTATAAGAGGCATTAGTCAGTATTTTGACTGTTCACGTTACGAATTTTTCATCTCTGAACACCAGACATACGACATAGCCTAACAATTGGTGTGAGAACGACATCGGTCAGAGATTTGTACAGTTAGCTACGAGCACGTAAAGTACATAATGTGTTATGAAAGGTCATCGGTAGGTAATTTCCTAAAGTTGGCCTTTTTTCAAAACAAATTGCGTTTATTCTATTGCGGTTATTGAAAATAAAACGTGAATGGGCTTCTTGTTCCTGCAGATTCCGAAATAAGTTCGGAGAATTTAATTTGTAAAAATTAGTTTACCAATCCTCCATAAACTGAAAATGTTCTCTACTCTTCCGTAGTCAACATAGGAAATGAATATTTAACTATCGTTAACAACACATTTAGTGTCTCCAGAATTATAGCGAGGAAGCTGTCCTAAAATGAATTTATTTCTGCGAATATATAGGTGCAGTAAATGAATACAAAATATACGCCATCAGAAACACAAACCCTAACCAGATAATTTCATTTACTTTATTAAAATTTTATGATTACAAGGCATTGGATAGCATAATAATAAAAAAAATAAATTGTCAGAAGAAGCGAAAATTTGACTGAGGAAGCTGTGGCTAGTGACAAGCCAAAGGCCTTTGCGAAAACGTACTCGATCTATTCAATAGAGTTGAACGTACTTTAAAGCCATTTGAAAACATGGTGTGAGTACAGCCTACCTCCATCCGAAATATCCAAATATTCTACTCGATCACTTCGCCGATCTACTCAGATCTGCCCTACTCCTCAGCTGGGTCGATTGCCTCCAACAGACGAAAAACGCGTACAAGCGAGTAAAAAGTGAACATACACAGGCTCGTACTTGTGTAAAAAAAGAAATGAGGTTTTCGTTGGTTAAGGGCGCGGTTCACGTCAGTTTTCAACGTCTTTATTTATCTGTATATCTGTACCATATATTTTTTTCTTATTTAAGACATAAATTGTGATTAAATCTTCCTCTTAGGAAACTTTTGTATCTCTTATAATTTTTGCCTAATGAGTCGTAAACGTCAAAATTTGCACTTTACGGTTTTAATTATGCCATTAAAACCAACTGACATACAAACCGACAAAATTCACAATGTATAACAATGTTGTACGCTATGATTTGACATATATAAATACAAAAAATATATTTTTTTGTTTTAATATATATCAAATCATAGCTTACAGTATTGTTATATAGTGTGAATTTTTTCATTTTAGTATGTCAGTTGGTTTTAGTGGCGTACTTAAAACCGTAGTACAAATTTTGACGTTTACGACTCATTACGCAAAAACTATGAGAGCTACAAAAATTTCCTAAGAGGAAGATTTAATCACAATTTATGTATAAAATAAGAAAAAATATCTGGTACAAATATAAAAATAAGAAAAGACGTTGAAAACTGAGGTGAACCGCGCCGTTAACTCGAGCATGTTTGTAGATTATACATTACTACTACGCAATTGTAATGTCATTACTTATATTGTACTAGTACAATGGAATTATCCTGCTCAATCCGAACTTAGGGTACGGCACCTCGAATATTTCGCTTCTTCATATTTTACAGCAATTTTTTTTTTTTTTTTTTTTTTTATGTTCTCCACATACATCTTTCGAAGATTTTGTACGCTTGAAAAAAAAACGGAAAACCCCAAACGTCTGAGTAAATCCCACTCTGTGATCAATATTACCAAGTATAGTTTACCTACTACGTTTTCGTAAGCGCCTAAAGCTGTAGTTAGCTACTTCGGTAACGGAGGTTATATCTGGCGGCTCATGATAAGGGAGGTGTGTTATGTCCTGTGTTTAAATATTACTGAAGGACCTGAAGTGCATAGAAACACGTGTAGCAATCTATCAGGTTTTATGGCCTGAAGGCCTGCTCTCTCTCTCTCTCTCTCTCTCTATATATATATATATATATATATATATATATATATATATATATATATATATTCGTCCACGCTTGACCTATTACGACAAAATTAATGCAGGGCAAGACATGACTATCATCTTCTTGCTCTTCATTGTATGGCGTTGTTAATTACTAGCCTTTCTGCCTGAGTTCCTTACAAAATATGACCTCTTCCTTTCCATTCGGATAGCCTCTGGCTGTAATGCATTTTGACTCTTTATATTAGACTTTCCTCGTGGCTTATCAGAGTAATCATGCAAGGCATAAGATGTTACGTGTCAAATTCTTCAAGCCTCTAACGAAGATTTGTTGCACAATAATTCCTGTTGCCTCGGATATTATCGTGATACACAAGGTTGGTCATTGTAAACTGAATACCCTGGTTCTTTATATCATACCAGAGCCATTGGGTTTTGAGACTTTAGCTGTTCTCTAAACAGACGTAACTCAATCACGTTGAGGTGTTTTCGAATAAACGTCTATAGGCCTAAACTCTACAAACAGCTTGGTGGCTTGGATAGGCGGCCACCTTAATAAGGACGCTGGGTTCAAGGAAGAGGATGACAAAATTTTCTCTTAGAAGGTAGCTCACCCCCGCCTTTTAACATTGCTGGTTGGTTTGGCTCGTTGACGAGCTGCCGAGCCGGCTGTCTTCTGCCGTCGTCTCCTGTGCCTCCCTCCTGTTCGGGACGATCTACTCTTCTCTGGCCAGGGGAGAAGAACAGCATCTCGGAGTGAAGCTCTAGAACGCCGCGCATCAAGGAGACATACGTCCTCCAGTAATGAGATGAATGGGGTAATGAATTGTAATTTACTCGAGAAGGTCCTCCCCCGACAGCGACGTAAGGGCGAGGGGAGTATTTCTTCGTCGCAGAGGTATTTAATATTAATACTCCTTTCCAAGCGCGCTCTTACCCTCCTACCCCACCGCCCCTCTGCCGTACTTTTTTTTTTCCTCCCTCAACTCACTCTGTTTAAATCTACAACAAGAAGGCGCGTCTTCTTCATTACCTCCCTCGCTAGCCCTTCTCATTAAGTCTGCTTTGTTTGACTTTAGTTTCTCGCCGGCTGGCCAGGACGTCTTCGTTATTCGCGCCGGCCGAGGAGCTGTGATCGCCCCTTCCACTCCCGGGGGGGGGGGGAAGATGCCACGCCACCCCGTCAATCGAATTTAACTCCTTTGATTGCGCCAACACATCTTCCTGTCAAGGCAGGCAAGTCAGGTAACGCCTGTAGCTTGAGGTCGAGATTTCAGCGAAAAGTTTTCGTAACAGGCATCAGGTTTAACAGACTTTTCAATTATTTTCTTTGTACTAACTTCCTTTGAAACAAGAAATTACAAGCATATCTTATAAACCTACTTTCCTCAAAGATGGGTGCAAATTAACCCTAAAAGTCAAAACTGTTTCTACACATCTAGAAATATTAAAAATTAATTACTCATATAATTCTAATGCTAACTCATAACGTAGTGGATCTATGACATTACAAACTTATGATAAAAAATACTATAAATATTAAATAGGCGTTCCACCTGTTCTACAGTTCTTGACATAGGCCTACATGTATTATAAAATATGTGTTCATGCATGCGTGAAATCTTCGAAATTGGGTGGTATGTATATTGAAACATGACATGACTAAACAACTTTAAAATCTTTACCTTACTTAGTACTAAATATGTATACAGTCTGAACAAATTTTGGAAAATTTTCCTCAGAAACTTCATGTTATCAGAAAAAAAAATCCGAAGGAGATTTTTTAAGAACTAAGCGCACTGTGAACAAATTACATAAAACTTAAGTCGCTGTTTCTGGTACTAAACGTGAATTTAGAGTTAGATCAAATTATGTTTAATTGTTATTTTACATAGCTCATGTGATATAGTTTTGTTTAAAATTTTGCAATAATGTGTTCCGAGTAAGAAGAAGTTATAAAAAATAATTTATTAGATAGCTCGTGCCCTCAAAATATGTTCAAACAGCTTCCATTTTGAAATTCGATTCAGGATTGAATGAAACCACAAATGCCAACTCAACAAACTATGTAATATATTTGTAACAATATTGATGAAATTCGGAAAAATTCTTCCTTCCTTCCTTCCTTCCTACAGTGTTAAGGGGGGGGGGTATAAATAATTTTTTTAAATATAAACATCAGATAAACAATATACACTAATGCTAAGTCAGTTTATTCAGTAATGTATGTGTACCCATTTTGATAAATTTCGAGGAAAAATTTTCTGATATGCACGTTAGGCTGAAAATAAAAATTGCTGCCGATTTCAAAATATGACAACAGGATGAACACAATTCATTTAAGTCAAGTCAGCTAAGAAGTGTATGTGTACCCAGTTTAAATAAAATCGGGAAAAGTGTCCTGAGATATGTCATATTATGATAAAAACAGAACAATGCCCGCTATTATGAAAACATAAACACAGGATGTACGAAATACAGAGAAGCCAAGTCAGTTTTGTGTGTAGTGCATGTGTACCAAGTTCAATGAAACCCGGAAAAATTCATCCTGTGATAGGTCGGTCATATTATGCTAAAAATATAAACATGGCCGCCACTATGAAACTATGGACAGGATGCCCGAAACATACAAAAGTGAAGTCAGCTTTTTGTGTAATATATGTACTAAATTTAATGAAATTTTGACAAATATTTTCTTATATATATTATATTATACGAAAAACATAAACATGGAAACCATTTTGACAATACGGAGAAAATATTATCGAAGTACACAGAGATAAAATTAGCTTTATGTATGGTATATTTAAACCGTGTTTGATCAAATTTGATGAACTATTTCCTCGGGTAACATATTATAATAAAAATAAAAATGGCCACCGTTTTTAAACTATGAATACTGAATGGAGAAAATCCACAAAGTAAGTTGATTATACTATATTCTTCATGAGTACTGAGCAAGATGAAAATCCAAAATACGTTTCGTGATATATCGCGTGTGATCAAAAAATTTAAAATGGCTGTACATTTAAAAATTTAAATATGGCATAGTTCGAAATATACAAAAATCAAGTAAGGTTACCAAGTACTATACGTGAACAACCACTGGGTCAAATGTTTTTAGGGGGACACACACGTCACACACACACATCTATACACACAGACACACAGAGAGAAAGGTGATCTATTAAACATAAATCTTCCTCCGGAAATTGAGTTAAAATTTCTTCTCGAACTTTATATCACTGTTGTCTTTAACCTTTAGAATAGTTGCTCTCATATGGACACGTAACTTGAGATAAATTTTAAGAGGTTTTCTAGTTAGGTTTTAATTCCACCAAGGGTCATTTCTTGACTGAATTTTTTCATTTACAAGTTATAAAGGACACATTTTTATGCTTCTCTACACCATGTTTCCTGTTCTCGAAAAAAAATATTTTGCCATATAAATTGCAGTCACGTGTATAACATCATTGCAGATGTAGCGTTTTATAAACAGGCAACACTGCCATTACTTTTTGGTGTAACATTAGAAATATGTCCTACACGTAGTATATAGTTCTCATTTCTGGGTACTGTTGTAAAATAATACTTATTCGACACTTTTCAACTAAATGAATAGTGATTTTTAACGCCACACTAAACTGAAAACGATCACTTTTATCCACTTACTGTAAGCAATATACATTCGGTACTTCTGAACTATTGCGTTTTAGGCTACAACTACATTACTTGGCATTTTTAACGTAAGTAGGATGTAATGAAAGCGATATGAACACAGCAGTGTCAACGATTTTTATTTGCACATTTAAGAACGTTTGAATCCTAGTTGTATTGTTATGCTAGTTGTCAAATTAGTTTTAAAAAAATAACTGATAAATTTACAAGAGAGACATATGTCCACATTTTAGTTACGTACATTGTAAAGGAAACGTCTCGTTAAAATAATCAGGTCGTATACATAAAACATTTTCAAATAGGCTTGTTTATTGATTGTAACTCAGCAAGCGCAAAAGTTGTACAAATCATGTTAACTCGCTGTTCAACGATTATGTGTAAGCCATTTCCGATTCTCAATGAAGTGGCATTGTGGTAAAATACTGAATTTGCATTTGGAGGATTCGACATTGATTCTCTCCCAGGCTATACTGAACTTTTCGTGGTTTTTAATAAGTCACTCTAGACTAATGCTGAGCTCGTCTAACACAGCTCTGGAAGCTACTTTCCCTGCCCCAATAGTCTGAGTGTCACTGATTTTCTAATTAAAAACCTTGTTTTCATCGAAATGTTAATAATACTTATTACTTACCTACCGACATGTCACCTACCATTAACGACAGTCAAACTTAAATTAAAGACAATAATTATTTCTTCAGAAATTTTAACTCTTTTCTGTTCATGAGAAAAGTTAAGAAATCCACGTTCCATTTTCTAAAAAAATCCGTTTCTGGGAAAGGAAATTGATTAAAACCATACGGTTGAGTCTTAACATTAGGATTATGCGTACTAAGGCTCTCAGTTCAGATTATCTGTATTTCTCATACCTAACACACTGAACAATCTTTGAAATGCAAGTGTACGAGTTTACACAATTTCTAGTAGTGTCACGGACATCGAGGGGATCAGTATTGTTACCAAATATTACGAAGATGAGTTTGCGGTATCCCATCGAGCCAAGCACGTCCAATAACATATATTGAAGGCGATTCATGAAAATGTGGGCACCTTTGAAACCTTAGTTTCCATTTTATTTTAGCCGGTTCGAATATTTTGGCATTGTGTAAATACAAACGTAGCAGTGCAATTGATAAACACGTATAATAATTCCAGTGTACTGTTCTAAATTTACCTTTTACGTATTTCGCTGACGGCTCGAGAACCAAGGTAAAAACAATTAGAAATGAACGGAAGAGTAATAGAATAAATAGAGGGTAACGCTCTTTCAATGTCTAATATGAAGTCTAATTATTAATTGCAGTACAACTGACAATCGGAATGAAGGATAGATAGGTAGAACGAGACAGGCTATAAGGAACAGGATTGGTCTCCATACCGAACCAGCAGATTAGTGCTCACCAGTCTGTAGACCGCCGTAGTCGTGAAAGTAGAAGAAGTGCACCTACATCGTGAGCAGGTTCCTTCGCGTCTCTTGGTACCGTCGCCGCTCTAGAGTGACTCCCCGGGCCATCCTCGGTAGTCCTCACCACTCTTCACGCCCCCAGTCCTTGTGTCATTTTCCAGCCTTTTTATTGGTCATTTATGCCGTAAAGAGGTAGAGCCATCCCTGCTGTATCTGCGATTTCCCCTTGTTAAACAGTCGCAATTATATCCCGGGCTTGGTGTTGCGCTGCTCCGACGGTCGTTTATATACGTTGGTGTTTGCAAAACTACCCAGGCCGCATTCTTCTGCTGCCGAGGCGTTGTCGGGTTGAAAAATCATAACAGTACTCATAATTTAATGTTTGAGAATACAATACCTTTACTGCATAATAACGTGTTTTAATTGACGTAAGTTTCTAACGTGTCGGCAGCCTGCTAAATTTTGAGAAGTTACAGCCTGCAATAATCCGATATAAAGTTGACAGACATACATCTCAACGCCTCACTGGTCAAACCTGCGTTACAATAACCGTCATTACCAAACTAAATACATTTTATACTTTCAATCGCAATAAGAAAACTAATCGGCTCTTAAGTCCTCGTTGTTAAATTGCCGTAAAACCCTCTTACCTTACGTTAGCCTTATGAGGAATAGAGAGTGAGAGAGAGAGAAAGTGTGCGTGAGAGAAAGAAAAATGATAGATAGGCGGGTATTATGTGGTAACTGACAGCATAATATGACAGAGGACAACTGGATCTCCCTTTCTGAAACATGTAAATTTCACCATTGGCTGAAAAATATACGACTCACATATGTGTGCTGTGCTAGTTGCATAAATTATAGTTGCATCTCAATTATCTTTCGTCTGGCATCGTTTCTATCTGTAGCGAAATGTTAAGAGAACTTTTGTGCCATTTGAGATGCTTGAAGAACTATTTGGGCAAATAAAAATACAACCAAACTTCAGACTAGCTTCGGAATCTGGAAGAATATTATGGCTGACAAACGAAAACTATTGAAGGATAAACAGGAATATTGGAACATCTGAAAATTGCAGCTTAGACTTGCAAAGATCATACGATGAATGAAGCAAGAAATCCTTAAAGAATTAAGAATGCTCCAGAACTACATTACCTACCTGACAGAAACCAAGAAGAAAATTAGAAGAAGACAGTACTATGAAGACGTTTCCTTAATTTATAGTGGGTTACCTCAGGAGAAAAGAGCAACAGCTGAAGTAGCCTTGCTCATCAACACATTGAGTAGACACATAGAATCCTACTCAAGTCATAATGAGAGAATCATCAGCTGTAGATTCAGGATTGTTCGACGTTTCCTCACAGTTTTATGTGTTCATGCTCCGGAGGATAGAAGAACCAAAAAGATTTCTTCTAACATCTACAGAAGGTTTTTTCATGATGCCAATAAGAATGTTTACATCCCACGCACTGGGGATTTCAGTGCTTTTGTAAGAAATGTACCAATAAATTAAATTTTGGGTCCAGGTGTACATCAACTGCAATGTAAGAATGCTAGGAGATTTTGCAGGCTCTAATAAACTTCGGATCGAAGAAACCTTCTTTGAATATTAGGACATTCATCGCTACACATGGACAGTTAGAGGCCTGACACCCATCCTCGGCGTCTTCATGGTAAACAAGAAACTTAGCAAACTCTTCCAAAACCGTGTGCGTTTATTGAGATTGTGATACGGGATCTAGCCATTATTTGCTGCTATGAGATGTTATATTTAAAAAACAGGTGCTGTAAATTAATGTTTTCAGCTACGAAAAGAGTTGGCAAGAAAACGTTAAAACTATTCTTTGTCTAATTTCTCTATAAGAAGTCTGTGTGCCGATAGGACGAGACATCATTTATAAGAAGAAGTAATTCCATTTATTGAAGCAGAACAGCCGAAGATTAAAAGAACAATATAAAATATAGCTGCAGGAGCCATAGGAGTTAAAAGGAACAATGAACTTGTACGAGAGATAGATGAGAAACGCCGTCTTTATCTCAAATGAATGTCTCAACAAAGACTACATGACAAAGAGCAGTACCAGACGCGTGCAAGAGTTGTAGAAAATTTAGTAGTACAAGTTTATAGAGAGTCATGTGATGAATATGTATATAATAATGTGCATGATATTCATAAAATATATAGACATCGACGTTTTAGGTAAAGAAACAACTTAGAGAGGATGAAAAGTGTGCCGCAAATCTTGTTTATTATGACCAAAAAGCTTGACTTAATTCCCGTTAAGTCCATTGCCACACATGTGTTAATGAAATCTCTACAGGTGAACCAAATTTCTTATCAACTGAGACAAACAGAGTAGATTGTATTCATCCCAGAGAACTGCAGACTGTGTTTAATGAAATCAAAAACAGAAAAGCTCCAGGAGAAGATAATCTTAATAAAAGAGCTATTTCGGTACGCACTAAAGATATTAAGCACAGTTAGTTAGGTCTTAACCAATGCTGGAGACAACAGAAGATTACATATCGCTGGGAAGAAGCAAGTATAGATCCTATATTCAAAAAATTAGATAATCTAAGCAACTATAGAGGAAATATTCTGCTAAAAAACAGACTGGATTTCAATAAACAAATTATTGAGAAAAGGAGATACTGAAACCATATTTTATACATTGCAGTCATACAACACGCCAGGGCTTCTTATCGAGTGTTAAACCGTACGCTTTGGAAAATTACGGACCAATTAATTTTTTAATTACTAAGTGTTTAAACTTGTGGGTCTTACATACAAGTTCGCCAAATTAGAACGAAAGTACCGTATTTTAAAATTATCGATTTTTAAAATACTTTAGCCTTTATCAACCAGTTAAGAACTTCATAAATGTTAATTATTATTGGTATTGCCACCGTTTTCTTGGTCTGCCCCCATTATAGAAGCTTTTTGATTGATACCTGGAGAATAGCTAGGCACCCTTTCGTCACTTGTTCGTTCCATATAGGATCTCCAGTTTTGTCTCTATTCCACGATTTTATTGTTTGTTACGTGTCGAATTCATTCATTTTTCTTGAGGAAGAAGCTTCTTATATTTGACTATGGCAATCTGAACAATGTTTCTGCGACACAACACGACAGTGATTAGCAAGCAGACCGTAAATAAGTTAAGAATTGAAAACATCAAATCACTGACTACGAAGCAGGACTGCAGATGTACACGTATGGCATTGAAACAAAGTTGAACAAAAATATTTCCGCGAAAACCAGAGTTCTATAGTCATTTTATTCGGGGCCAGGAATTGGTAAATGGAAAAAGACTGGTTCCCTGAACCAACATCGCTGCCATGAATGACGTCGGTCGCAGTCATCTAGTATCTCTGGCCAAAAACAAACAGCGACCGGGACCAACGTTGTTTGGAATGGTTGTTCGCTGCTCTTCGGTCGGTTGTGGTCAGTCCGCACGTTTCGTCCCCACGACCTTCCCCTCCGCGACGCGGCCACACGACTGGACGGTCCGACTATCACGGTCACACATTCCTGCGCTGCGACACGCAGTGCCGGTCACAGATTGCGACGGGGCGGGGTGACGGGGTTGGTGAGGGCAGCTAGCTGCCGCTCGTTCGAGAGAGGTGGTCCATCAACCCGCCAGGAAATTGAACTACCATTTCCTGCCGCCCTCGCTAATCGGCCGCGGCCCGTCGCACCTCGCGGCCCGCCGTCGCACCTGACTGACCGGGCTTTTGCCGCCGTCACCGCTATGGTTGGCAGCACTTCCACAATACATGGCGCCGCGAAAGTGTGTTCCGACGCCACACCTGTCCACGCGTGCTCGTTTTATGGCCGTTATATAGGCAGTTCGTGATAAAGTCAGCACTTTTGAAGTACTGGTTACTTTTTCTTTCACCAAGTTTACTTACTTCCCCAATTTTTACATAAGAACGTAGACGTGTTTTTAGTAAAATCAGTAACTTGATTTTATCGTACTTAGTAGTTATTTAAAACCAAATCAAATTAAAAATTAAATTTAATAACTCTTACAAGACTGTCTTCGAAAGCGCTTACTTCTTCATGATCGGCCTATAGAATCATAACAGCTAAGTAGTCTAGTCCAAATGTACAGATATATATTTAGAAATAACAGTATTCCTTACATTAGAAGTAGTTTGCTAGCCCTAATCGGCGTTCACACACACACACACACCTACACACACACACACACACACACACACACACACATATATATATATATATATATATATATATATATATATATATATATATATATATATATATATATATATATATATATATATATATAATGTAAAAAGTTTTATATTGTTTTGACTGCTATTTTTATGTCTCCATTCCATTCAGTATTTTGTAATTAATTTACTAAGGTGAAAACATTGTATGTATTTTTTCGCCAAATTTTTTTCTGATTATTCTAACGTTTATGGATTCAACTGATTCCAGTATGATATTACACTTATTAGTAGAACGTTACTGTGATATTTAAGATTTATTTCTTATCAAACACAGCATGCATAGGTGTTCTCTTCTTAAAATGTTGTATAACTAAAACCTGACAAGTGGGTGCAACTGTAGCTGTAGTCGCATTCGTGAGGACCCTGTCCCAGCCATTCTGATTTCAGTTTGCCATTGTGTTCGGAAATCACTCTAGGGGATAAATTAACTAATGCCATGGCCGCTTCCTATCCTAATTACTATCATTGTAATAATTTGTATGTCGCCCTCTCAAATGACCTAGTTGTTCACGGGGCGTAAAACCCACTTAACTGACCACACACCACTAAGAAAAAAAAGCAACGGAGTACCCTACACAACATTTCAGAATTCGTGACAGAAAAGGGAATTTAGTTAACTTATTAAAAATAATTTATTTATAAACTAATAAATGTAGCGCTGAGAAGGCTAATTAGAAAAATCAGAGGGTAACAGATCTACAAAATTATTTATTATCAGTAATGAGTGATTTTGTGATGAAAATCCGTAGGCCTAAATTTGTTCTTCAATTTTTATTGCAATAAACTAATTTCTACTTTCTCCTGACTTATGGTTTCGCCAACAAATTTCACCAAAATTCACGTCCATGAACCAGGCATTATACGGGACACTTTCATGACTAGTGAATATTAAAAGAGTTATGAGCCTCTGAAAATATACACAACAAAAAGTATTTTGTCCAAGAATCAATAAAAATATTAGAGTTAAATTACGATTCTGTGGCTAATTTCAAGTATTATGACATAAGCCTGTAAATGTTTCAGCCTTAATACATTCCTCTTTCATGAAAATAATAGGGGTGGCCACCCTCATAATGCATTAAAATACTCTGCCATTAGGTTTTGTGAACGTTTCGTGTTGTCTTTTCGAACAGTATAATGTAAGAAACAAAAAAAGGCCTTTTGTTGCAAGCTCCTAGAATCAACAGTTTACAAATAAATTGCACGCAACTACTATTGATGTAACAATAACACAACACCTGGTACGTAGGCAGGTGATACTTTCGCCAAGGAATTATTGGTTTGTTCATGCGTTGTTCCCTCCGAAAAATGCAGCCTGTGATGCAGTGTTTTGAAAGCACCGCAGAACCCTGCAAAAAAAAAAAAAAAAAAAAACTAAGATGCGACTCGATAAATTTGGCAAGAAATATGGTATTTACAGAATCTTTATGAAATGTTATTTTTATTGGAGGTATTCCATATTTATTTTTAAACATCAGTAATTTACATCCTGTCGTATTTATTTATTTGCTGGATGACGGAAACGAAGTTCAATGAAAGGAGGATTTTGCGACCATTGCTAGTTGTTTTGGCGATCATAGAAATCTGCTTATGTCATTGGGTTAAATAAATTAATTAATTAAACATTTTAAAATCGATTGTAATTCTTTCAGACTGTACCAAAAGGAATGCAATGTTGTTAATAAATGTCAGTAATTGTTCAGTAATTCTTTCGTAGTCACATAAGCCAAAATTAGTAAAATTATAATTCTAAGCTATTTAACAGTTTCACCTTGGGTCATGTATGCTATTATAACAACTTAGTGTAGTAGAAATTAACCCTTAAGCACTGCGTTTATTTTTGCATTGTTGCTGACCATTGGTCTGGGGTGCACATAAATACACTGATTTACAAATATTATAATTTCTTTACATCTTGTTCTCGCATTGAAGTACCTGCATTAGTCACTGTTAAAATGCCAGCGGTGCAGTGAGTCTACAATATTTGCTTTACATACTAATAAAACCTTAAAGTGTAGTTCTGTTACAAAGTTTAACATAATTATACAATCCTTACATATTACATTCTCAATTTGGTATGTTAGACATTGCCACCACAATAAAATGATATAACAATGAATTCAAAGGAAAAATTTAAAGTTTTGTCGCAAACTAATTCAAAAAAATTTTGTCGTTAGAGTCTGTTAGCAATGTTTAATATCACAGAACTCTGGAGGGGAATACGTCTGTTGCATTGATGACATGCATTACAGTATGTTGCATCTGTTTTGTACAGTCATCTCACAGTAGCGCGTAACGCTAAAGACAAGCTGTTTCATTGCATTGATGACATTCATGTGACATATGTGACATATTCACGCCATTTCCTGTAGTAATAATTCTGTGACTTCTGTTATTTGTCAGAGGAACTGTCGTTGATGTACCAACTTCCGCGCCAAGAAATTTTCCCATTGACGGTTTCAGTTCTTACTGCACAGATGGTGCTACATTTCGTATTCGCATGGGTGAATTAGCTGCGTTTCAGGCTACTTCACATGTATCTACTAATAGGACGACTTGTGGATTGTTTTTTAAACTCAGATATAATGCTCACGAGTAACTTAATGCGGTATTGACAAGAGTGTAGAAAATTGCCGTTGGCCATCGCTTTGTTACGCCGTGCGGGGCAATGAGAACATTTCTGATCCAGTGAGCCGAAGCCCCATTCAATCGTATTATAGAAACGTAATAACATATTATAATCTCTGGCTTTCTAGCTGTTGCATCGGCTCTATACAACTATTTTTAAATTATTGTATTTATCGGCACCTCACATCCAGAACTACCACAGTACAAAAAAAATTCCCACAGTATTTGAAGGTTGCTAATGCAGAGACGATGTTAGAATGAAATTTTTTTTTTTATGTTAGTGTAGTAGTTTTGTGTCTCGTGAACCAGTTAACTGAGGACAAAGCACTGCTATTTTTGTTTAATTAAACTCAATACCTACAATATAGACATTTATCATTTAGTTCTGATGATGAGAATCAGTCGCCTGCTGTAACATTTCGGTGAATGCCTTGAATAGTAATGCACAACTTTAGAACCGCTTGAGTAGGTTTGACTAACGTTACGCAAAACATTTATGCCGTGCTTACAAAGCTTTTTAGGAATGTACGTATTGAAAGCATATCTACCTCTGAAAGCTACGAGTAAACAATAACTATTTTGGCTGCAGTTGACAAATGTCTGAAAATATTTATGAAATAGCTGCGACCGGATCATGCACTTTCATCTAATTTCCTCTATGGGTGTCATAAAATCTGATAAATGCCGTAATGTAAAAAACCTTTGTCGGAATAAACGTCACGACCTTTTCAATCAGATGAAAATAACGACGTTAGACACGTCCAGATTTGTAAATTTTCTTAGAAGTATAAGCTACGAGAATTTTTTAAACTCTTGGCTGTTTATATTCCGCAGTTCCGATCTATTGGGATAAGCCTACCTTGACCAGTATTTACTTAACTTTACTTATGTCTAGCGTACTATTTCACTGAAGATCCCATCACCGAACAATAGTTTCCATCCTACTTCTGTACCTATTGATTTTGCAGGTTCTTGTTGGCCTGGCAAATGTGCAACAATATTATTACGAGTTTATTTATTTATTTTTTTTTGCTCATCAGAAGTCCGTTTGTTACGATTTTTAATGTGATAGTACAGTGGTTCAAGGCTTGCACCGCATTCAGATGAACGGTTTTCCTTAGCAAATGCCGTACTTTAATTTCTTGGAACTTTTTCTTAAAATTATTCTTACTTTGACTGTTAATCACTTTCAGTTGTAAAATCTTGAGAAAATCCACTGTCATCTAGATCACTTACGGCATTACATATTTCATCCGACAACTTAAAAATAGTTTTAAAGTTATTGTCACTACCATGTACACATTTCTGTAGTCTATCTTATTATGCCATCGCGAAAAATGAATACTGCGCTTCCACACTTACTAAAGCTAATTCTCACGGACCCATAATACCAGCCAATGGACAGCTGCACACCGTCATACACTCTAATAAAGCGATATTCACAATAGAGCGACGTGTCGCTAAGCGACGAGCGGCAGCCAATCAGAGCCTTGACACTAGCGACCGGCGTCGAGAATATTGCACAAGCGGCTGACATTATATTTGACAGTCATCGCTTTCGACATATACAAATACAAAGAAGAAAATAAGTTGATTACATTTTAAACACTCAAGCAACTATTTTTCAGGTTACAGCAATATTATAAATCAATTGTATGCTATATATTAGATTAAAATACCGGTATTTTTGTAAATTATGTATTCTATTGCGCAAGTTCGTGGAAAGGCAACTAACATTATATTTGTCTTACTTTATTTAATTATTCGGTAGGAAATTTATTCCCTGTTGTCTATGTGATAATTATTTATTTTAATTGGTGCGAGCGTAAACATATTATAACTATAATTTCATTATTTTCCGTTCACGTACATTCAAAAGACTTTTACACTTACTGAGTTATTTCTCTAGGTTAAAGAAGGCAGCACAAGTTCGTGTCGCCAGCCGTCGGCGATATTTCATCGCCATATTATAAACATATGGCAAGCGTCAGGCATATCGCGCCGCTGTATTGTGAAAGCCGCTTAAGAATGTAGCAGGGTTGTCAAACTGCAGTCCAAAGAAACTAAGGAGGGTCGGTACAAAAAATTGCTATGGTCTCTCAGGCAAAGGTACAGATTTCAATAGTTAAATTAATTTACTGGTGCGTACATGATAGGAGTGGAATGCATATTTGAAAGGAACGCGTTGGCAATTTTAAACCAAAGCAGCTTAAGAGTGCGTGTTAGATAAATAAACGTTGAAAACTTCAATTTATTTATACGCTTTTTTCGAAGCTAATATATGTATATAAAATACTCAATGACAATCTTAGATAATAGTATTTACCAATTTTGTGAGTAAATATTGATCAAAAATTACTAATTCGTTATGCGTGATCTCTTGCGTCGCAGTTAAATCCACGAGGTTCCGGCATAAGAGATTGTGTCTCAGACGTTCGTAACACTGGAAACAATTTTGTTTAAAACGTTGGCTAAAACTGTTGTCTAGGATTGCTATTGTTTAGTTTTCACAAATTGACTTCAAGAAACGTACAGTTACAGATTAATGATTTTAGCGTAGAACTATGTACCACGCCCTCCTAATGCATCATTCCAGGTGTGCGACTGGCATGTCAGCGGTATAAATTTGATTTCCAAGTAACTTTATGAGTCATTTAGTAGCGGAAGGATTGGATTTGAAAATTATTTGTGTTAATTGTTAATAAATGAGACTTAGTTTTCTACGTCATTCAACCATGACGGGTTGTAATAACATTAATTCGATAGTATTAGCGAGATTGCGTCAGTCCCACCACAGGTCTTGTAATCCTGTATCTCTGCAAACTGCTTTATCAGTGGCACATGTTGATGTTAGCCATCTAGTTTGTAGCATGTGCGAACTGTTTCGCTCGAACACCGAAAGTTTTCAACCAAGCAAGGCAGTGCTTCATTCAGGTGCGTTTATCACGGGGCTTGGTGATCCAAGTGGCGAACAGAATGGAAAGGGGTTGGGGCAGTATGGGACGAAGGGTGAAGTGTGTACGTTGATGCGGGCGGGAAGGGGTGAAGGGAAAGGGGTGGTTTGTGGTTGAGGTCTTCCCTGGAATGGCAAATGAGTCTCACGACTTCCGCCTACCCTTTACATCTTCCCCTAGCATGGCCAGGACCAGCCCATCCCTTCCTCACTACAGTTCTCCTCGAGTTGTCTTCCACATCGATCTGCTACCGTGCCCACAATTTCCAGGGTCACCCTCCCCATCCCCCTCGCTCACCACGCAGAGGAAACAAGGGAAGAAACGAAACAGAATACACACACAGAGAAAGAATAAAAAATATAAGACCGGGCAGGGCATGGCGGGAGATCTGTGTGAAGAGGGCGGGACACAAAAATAAAGAGAAATTCTCCAACTCTTTTTTTCCGAGACATTTTTGTCTTTTCCCCCTCTCCCATTTCATTTTTTCTATGTAGACATCCGAAATAAAACGATTCTTCCTTCAGAATTCCAAATTGCTTTTTTTCCCCTCCCTCTTGTTTTTACTATAAAAGGAAATAAAAGGAAAGTGAGAATTGCAAGGGAAAAGGACAAAGAATAGCTGGTACAGAATTCTTTGTGTTACTACTGCACGAGTTTGAATAGTTGTCATTAGGTTGTGTGCGGCCTGTATGAATATTTGTCGTAAATGTACTACACGAACCGCTCCAGTTTCATTACCACGGACCATAGTTTCCACGCAAATAGTTTTCTGTAACAAACAAACAAAACAGAAAAAATATGTTTAGCCAATGAGTTCCATTCCTCTTTCTTGAGTAGGGACACACTATTAATAAATAATTCTATGTACAAGAATGAATTAATTCATCTCCGAATTTCAAAATAACAGTATAATCAGCAGTGATTGAGAGTGAACATAATAGCTGTACACGTTTTCAAATAAGTAACATAATATTGTGATATGGAGTGTCTCACAGAATGATTTTAATCGTATTTAAAGTAATGTTTTCTTTTAACGTTATTTGTTAAAAATTTTATTATTTATGCGATGTCTGTCTATCAACACTGTAATTTAAATTCATTTATTTATTTCTATAGTATTTATTTTCCTTACTCCAAGCCACAGATAGAAGTGCAAAATTTTTAATGTGTTTCTTATTTGTGAGTGCTATGAATCGTCTTTGCAAAATATTTAGTGACCCCGAACTTTAGTTTCTGTGGGATAGAGAGAAAGTAGACTATGTAATTCATGGTTACTATAAATAAATGTTATTGTTAATAACGCCATTGAAGAGTAGGCTACTGATGTGTTTGATGGAATTCAGACGTGGTATACGAACTATCTGCGAAATAGATGTTTCCTTCTGGCATCCTGTACCCATATGTTACAAAAAATATGTTTTACCAGAACTTCTTTAGTGTAAAGATTACCGGTAATATAAGTTTTCTTGTTGCTGTTAAATGTAGACTTGAGCCACACGATTTGAAAGTTTTCAAGAAGACGTCTTTACAGTTTGTTTCGAGAACTTAGTAATTACACATTGTTAACCATCATACTAAACTAACGTTAAATATGTACTTAATGATGCTGAAATATGTCGGATTATAGAACAGTGAAACAAATATACTTATCCCGTCATCTAAAGACTCATGCTCTCCGTTTAGCTAAGCTGTGGTCAAAGTAAAGCAAATATTTATTTTTGTCTCATGTGTAATAAATATAATAAATTCAACAGTATCTTGTGGCTTAGGTATAAGTTAAGTTGACAAACTTTGCAAGTAATTTTTGAAATATTTTGTAGATTCAATATAACTGCGAATTATACTGTCCATGTTTACGTATTTGTGCATTTTCTTACGCTCGCAACATTACGCTAAGTAAATTAACACGAGACTCAGTTGATTTGGGGTCTGAGATAAAATGTATTTTTAAAATGAAAATGGTACTTATTGTAGTAATTTTTGTTTAGTTTGCAATGTTTTTTTTTATTCGAATTATTTTTAATGAAGCAAAGGTAAATTTAACATTGATAGTATTTGAGAAGTATCATAGCAGTTCTATTCCGTGCTAACTCTTTAAAAATGTAAATAGTAAAAGAGGGAGTTGTCACAAAATTAATTGATTTAAACAATTGTCTGCATTACATATATGACACATATTCAGAATCCTTCTTTTTACATTTACTACTAGGGCAGATCCACATGATCTTAATACATAATGGTGTCATTTATTATATCTTATATAAGGCCATATTAGTATTACTACTATATCGATCTATGACAAAGCTTTCTATCCACGGTAGACATATATTAATTATTTTGGTTTTCAGATTATTAATAACGCTCATAGCTGCTCGGTTCATTTGATAGAGCGTTACGTCATACTACAATTGACTGAACGTTAAACCAATAGTCGTTATAATTATGTAGATGACGTACCAGTACATTAGACTTTCTTAGAGGGAGTTATGTCCTTAACCAGATGTTTCTAACATGGTATGAGAGAAGTTGACAAATTTCCTAACCTCCTGGATCTCCCGGTTTCAGTATGTCAAATTTGGTTTCTTGTTGGGGGTTATGTCAAAGACGTAGGAAATGATACTTGTAGTTAAAAACCAAAATAAGAAACGACATATTTAATGTTTACGAGAGCTGGCTCCAACGCGTATAGGCAGAAATGTAACATAGATAATATTGTATACGTGCCACCAGAGTTGCGCATGAAAAAGTGGACATAAACACGCACAAGCAAACAACATTTACCAGCACTGGTGATATTCATAAACTACTGCAATTAAGATTACATGAAAATTAAAATTTTGTTCTTATAGTTTGCAGTTGTAAGCCTTCTTTTTCTACAACACAGGTTACACTAATTCAGTAGAGTGGATCCCTACGGTTGTCACTCATGTAAGTGATGTAAGTTACGCAAGGACCAACGAAAGATTGCTAAGAATGGTGGAAACGGGTAGATCTGAGGAAACTTGGAGGCCAATGTTAACATCCGCTGTATATTGCACATGCGAATACAAGGTGTGTCTCCGTATAAAATCAGACATTGTTCTCCGTTCCTGGAAGTAACCACTGCACAACCGAGGTTTCTCATAATACGTTACAAGGCAACATTACAGAGCTGTGGAGGGTTCCCGATAAACTGAGCATTTTTTTAAGAACGAACTGTCTAGAATACATGTTTTTTAAATGTATGTTATTTATTGTGACATCAGACGATAACCTTTTAAAACGGCACAATCTACATATTATGTTGATTACATAGGGAGCTTTGTTTGTATTAGAAAGTTGCAGGAAAAATGTGACAGTCACTTCAAAAATGCTCACTTTATCCCGAACCACTTATAATTGGATTGCATTAGCGCTTGACTAAGAAGAGATTGTAATATCTCGGGAAGATCTTAATGTCTATATCTCTGAAACTATAACAAGCACCACGGTGATGTAGAGCTGCGACAACTCTCCACCTACCTCGGCGATCAGGTTTCATTCCCGGTCGGGTCACTGTCGACTTAGGCTGGCTTCACACAATACGATTTCTACCGTACGGTTAATTCCGTGCGGTAACCGAAAGGCAAAAATATAATCAGGTATAATACGGTTTTCTCCGTTCGGTTGACTCGAGGTAGCAGTATTCGCCAGTTAGTTGGTTCGAACAAGCCGTGGACCGCAGACCTCTAATCGCTCTGCTGTTGCATCGTAGAAGGCGGAAAAAGCGACGTGATCGGAAAGTTTGGGTTCATCCACTACTCTTAAGTCGTGATGAATACGGGGCTTTTAGAAATATTTGTGAGGAACTAAAAAGTGATGGAACGAAGTTTTTCGATTATTTTAGAATGTGTGTTGATTCCTTTGAAGAGCTCTACACTAAATTGAAGGATACGTTGCAGAAACAAAATACGGTGATGCGAAACTGTATACAACCAAAGGAAATGATTGCCTTAACTCTAAGGTAAGAATACACATAGCTCCCTATACTATCTGATAGCAAAACGCATTCCTGCCGTACTAATATTCATATTAATTGTTTACATTTTAATTGAAATTTATTAGTGTCAATGATTGCATAGAAGTAAATTTTATTAATAATTAATAATACAAATAATAATAGAAAACATATTACGCTTTATTAACAAGTAAAACATGGAGTTTCTAATTATAAGTAGCACACAAATTGCATGGTATGCGAAGAAAGTTACATACTTACGAACTTTTTGACATGTAAAAAGTAACAAATAACTACAACTACTTCCATAAAGAAATAGGACACCAACAATGTAGGGGTCTAAGTTTAATTGTAAACATGTGT